>CM062637.1:11264351-11367164 GCA_025617555.3 Puccinia polysora | reverse complement strand
CACATATCAGAGTGCGTTCCAAAGGAAGGACCAACCAAACTCCCTAAAGCAACTTCCAACACGTCAAGCTCAACTTTCTCTGCCAAACTTTCCAAGTCCCACATCCTCAACCACTTGTGAGGCGAAGGCTCAAAGATTGAAGCATCAAAAGAAGCACTTCTAACCTATGTTGAAGAAAGGACCCTACCACACTTGAGGAAGCTCTACGCTCAAAGAAGCAACTAGAATGGATGGAGGCCATGAACAAGGAAATCCCGAACATGCTCACATTCAAGGTCTGGGAGGAGGTTGACACTGAACAAGTCAAAAGCCCCATCAAATGAATCTGGGTGTTCCATACCAAACGCAACAATCAAAACAGGATCATTGAATTAAAGGCCCAACTGTGCGCTCAATGCTTCAACCAAACACTGGGAGTGAACTACCATGACGCCTTCTCACCCACTGGTGACAAATCATCACTTCAACTCCTGATCTCCTTTGCCCCCAAACACAAGCTGTCTTTTCACCAAATAAATGTCAAGTCAGCATTCCTTAATGCGCCGTTAGAAGAAAACATCTACATCAAGACTCCCTCAAACGTTCCCGTCAAACCTGGGAAGGGATTCAAACTTCTGAAAGCACTCTAAGGTCTAAAGCAAGCACCCAGAGCTTGGCACCACACCTTAGAAAACTGGTTGATTTCCAATGGCTTCAGTCAAAGTGAAAATTACAGATGCATTTTCTGGAACTCAAACACCTGGCTGTAAGTCCATGTAGACAACATCGCCATCTTCAGCAAGACCCCCTCACTTTTCATCAACTAGATCAAGTCCAGGTTTGAAATCAAGGACCTTGGCCCGGCCAAGCTACTCCTTGGTATAAATGTTGACCAATCCCCAAGTGGCTTCAAGCTCTCGCAACAGACCTACATCAACTCGCTTGTCTTGCAATACTGCCTCTCAAAGCAGAAACTATACTCTACGCCTTTTTGGCTATACTTCAAACTTCTGCCATCCACAGACAGCGAGCACAAGGAGTTCTGAGCCTTAAACTTAGACTATAGTAAACTAGTTGGCAAGCTGAATTATCTAAGCTGCAACACCCGGCCGGACACTACCTTTGCCACAAACTATCTATCTCAGTTCCTTCAAGCACCAAACATCAACCACTAAAGCACAGGCCTTGGAATACTCAAGTACCTCCAACACACCAAGAGCCTGGGGCTTCTGTACCCTCATACTTCACTTCCGGACCAATCACTCAAAGCTTACATTGACTGAGACTGGGCAACATGTCCGTCAACCAGGAGATTGATCAGTGGAATGATCATGCTCTGGAATGGACATTTCATCAACTTGAATTTGATGAAAGAACCATCTGTCACACTTTCAACCACGGAAGGGGACAAGTCAGTATGCGACGCCACCAAAGAAGTCCTGTGGCTCAAGGGCTTGATCCAAGAAATCTTCCACATAGTCTTCACAGAACCCACCTCTATCTATGAAGACAATGATGGAGCTATCAATCTGGCCAACAGCCTATCAAATCAAGCCTCCTTCCACACAAAACATTTCCGTATCCGCCATCACTTCATCAGGAGGAGATATCCAAATGATAAATTAAGCTGATTAAGGTAAAAACCAACACCAACGCCGCAGATTTTCTCACCAAACTGGTATTGCGCATCAAGCTGGCTTTGTCGCTGGAAACCATCAATGTTGGCTAAGTAAGTGTTCAGCATGGGAGGGTGTTGAGTTGTGAGGTATGTTGCTTAAAACACATTGCGCTGTGCCCACTTAAGTGTCATCTGATGTTGTTGGTCATGTCACTGTCATCACCTGCCATGCTTGTTTCTGTTTCTTCAATTCAATTTCCTGTGTGAAATGTGAAGACTCAATTTATAGTTATGACTGCGTCTACTTAAAGCAAGCCTGATCCAGGCCCACGGCTGATAGAACCATCACCTGTCAAGTGATCACTGTCTCCTGTGGGTTTGCAGTTCAGGTACGCTAGTCCCCTTGTTTTCTTTGCTTGAGTCTATTCTGTTTCCCTTCTTGTGCAAATGCCAGTTTCCTCCTCAACAACCCCCTCACTCATCAGGCACATCTGGTCTCTCATCTCTGGTTCAGGTCTAAGTAACGGTCTGGGTTGTAAAATGGTCATTACAGAGTTTCTGGTCTCATACTATTCCTCACTGTTCTTGGTCTTTTTAGGTGATTATTAGATTTTGCTGGATTGTCTCACTCCTCTTTCTCAGTTCCTGAAATAAATGGTCTTTTAAGCCTTTTAAAATTTACAAGAAGAAGTCAGAATAGTTTTTATTTTAATCTTTGGATTCTTTTTTAAATTCCTGTAAAAAGAGGAGGGAAAATTTGATGCCAAATGTGAAAAATAAAGTTTTGAAATGAATGTGTTATTTTGAAGTGTTCTTAATTTTGGTTGAATTTTTGGAGGCAAAGAAACATTCAAAAAATCCTAAGGCAATATGAGACAGCTCTTTAATTATTTGATTAAATTTCTAAGAGCTTGATAAATTTTGAGAGCTCTTTGTTTGTTTGCTTATATCTCTGAGAGTTTGGAGTACCAAAGAAAAAGAAATTAAAAATTCAAATAAAAGGATCCAAAATTTCAATGATAAATTTGAATTTGTTTGATTTTTTGATTTTTTTGAATGAAGCTTGGAAGGTGTAAGAAAAGAAAAAAATTAAAATCAAAAGCCCTGATTGATTTTCAAATTTCTTAGAGCTCAAATGGCCAAAAAAAATTGATTCAAAAGTCAAATAAAATGATCCAAAAATTTAATGAGAAGTTTTTTTTATTACTATTTTTTTTTTTTGATTCTTTGAATGAATTTCTTAAGGCGCTCTAATGCTTCCAAAATTACAATTTGTTTGAGTACTTTAAACTCCCAGCTAAAGGGCTGCGGTTTCAAATACTCAAAATAATAAGCTCTTGAAACATCTGTGGAAGGAAGATTTTTTCCGTGTGGGAGGTACATTTGCAGACATAAAAATCCATGATTCAAACATTTGCAGTTGTGACAAAATAAATTCACAAAAAATGATATTGATCAAATTCAAGAGTGATTTACTTGAATAAAAATTAATAATTATTATTGAATTTACATATCTTTTTTTCAAATCTTAAAAAAGATGTAAAATTCCAGATACAACTAATTAATGAGGGGGATTTGAATATCATCAAAAATTCCAAATAAAACTCTATCTAGTGAAAAAATACTGAATGAAATACCAAAAACAAATTTCTTTGAACAAAAACAAATCAATCTTTCTTGTTTTTCTCATAATTTGAAAATTTCTTGTTTAAATTGTAACAAATATCTTAATTCCTCTCTAAAAATATTTAAATGTGGTAATTTTGAATCAATTTCTAAATTTGGAACAAATCCAACTAAATCCAATCAGAATGATTCAATTTTATTCAAGAAATTTATTCTTGGTTTTATATAAATTATTCTTGTAACTCATGGATTTCTTTTCCAAAAATTTTGGAAATTCTGAATTCTTGCAATTGAAATCTTTCAATGTTTTTTCCATTTTTTTTGAACTAAAATATGAATTCCATCAAGAGCTTCAATTTCTATTTAAAGAAATCAATATTCCATATTTTTTGATTGTACTTGAACTGATGTGATTTCTTTTGTGGTTTTTAAGGAAAATTGAATTCCTCTAATTTAGCTGCATTGTTCATTTTTGTGTTGTTTTTTTTTGAAAAATATTTTTATACTCAAAGAGAAACATATTTTTTTATGAAAATTGCATTACTTTCCTCAAAGGTGCAAACCTTTAAATCACAGGGGTTTATGTCTGTGAAAAATAACTCTCACTTGGAACAATACTTTATTTCACAGATTTTATAAGAATTTATTTTTTCAATTTGGAACACCAGATCCCTGTAGCAGGGATTTTCAAACCCTCAAACCAAAGCTTTGGTATTTTTAGGGCATTAGAACACCCTCAAAAAATCATTCAAAAAATGAAAAAAAAAATTCTTGTTGCATCTTTGGATCTGTTTCTTTGCCTTTTTAATTTTTTCTTTTTTACTTTATTGAAGCTCTCAGAAAGTTCAAAAAAAATTGAAGATTTTTATAATATTCATTTTTTTTTTTTTTTTGGATGTATTGTTAGACCACCTCAAAAAAATTATTCAAAAATTCAAAAAATTCAAAAAATTCAAAAAACTCAAAAAATTCAAAAAATTCAAATTTCTCTTTGCACTTTTGGATCTTTTATTTTCTTTTTTTTTATTTATTTTATTTTGGTGATTCACACTCTTGAAAATTTATGAAAACAACCAAAGATCTTCTAAATATTTTTCATTTATTTTTGGATGTAATCTTACACCGTCAAAAATTCTTACAAAAATTCAAAAAATTCAAAATAAATGAATTTCAAATTAGGCTTTTGGATCCTTTTCTTTGCCTTTTAAATTGTTTTGGTGATTGAATATCTTTCAAATTTAATCAACCAATCAAAGGGATTTCTGATATTTATTTGGGATTTTTTGGATACATTCTTGGCCTCCTTAAATTGAATCCACCTTTGAACCCTTCAGAATAACACATCCATTTCAATGTTTTTTTTTGCATCTGGAATCAAATTTCCCTCAATTTCTTTGAAAATAAAATTATAAAATTAGAGTTAAAAGATTAAGCTTCAAATCATTCTGATGTCTTTTGAAATGTTTTAACCCTCAAATTATATATCACAATGAAAATAATCCAAAAGAAAAGGGTATGTTCTGTTTTCATTTATCCTTTTTTTATTGTTTTTTCCTTAAAATATAAATGATAATCTGAAATATTTCAAGCTGCATATTTTTAGTTACTCCTTGAATTCTTTCAAAAATTAATTTTTTTTATTTTTGAGGCACTATTTTTTTCTCAAAAACAAACCAAAAAAGCATCCCAACAAATCTCTTTTGGGTTCTGGCCCCATTTGTTCAACATAGGATGATTTTCTGAATGAAGAGGAATATTCAGAAGATGAAGAGCTGCCAGATTTGGATGTAGAGGAAGGTTCAGAATTTGTAGAGCTGCCAGATTTTGATGTTATTATAAAGGTTTGATTTGCTTTGATTTTATTTTTGTTAATTTTTTTATATTATTTTTCATTAAATTTTTCATTCAAACTCTTCTCAGAGGTCTGGAACCATTGTTAATAAGTGTGTTTCTTCTCCTGAATAAAATTCTGGTGCAAGAATAAGGAGAAAAAGGTAAGAAAATTAATATTATGAGGCTTCCTACTTTCCTCCAGCAAGGAATTTATTAGCACCAAAAGAAACAACAACAAGTGAGAAAGTGAGTACATTTGATAATTTCTATTTTTTTTCAGTTTTTCAGATTTTCTTTGGATCTTTCCACTAGGTTTCCTGTAGATTAACTTTTTCTTCTTATGGAATTTTTCACCAAGTCTCAATTTAAAAATACAGTGATATCTCAAGAACACAATTAATCTTATAAAAAACTCATATTTATACTTTTAGTTCCAATATAAAGACTTCATTTCCCCCAAAACAGAATTCCACAAACATCACATGTTTGAGGTGTTATAGGGGATTGAATCTGTGAATTTAGGGAAGCAGCCATTTTTTTGGGGAGGAACTCAGAAAAATGGATATGATTTAGGAAGTAAATGGTGAAAGAGATGGATTCAAACCCAATTTTGAAGGACACAAGATTAATGCATAAAATTTGGGGTGAAACTTCCCAAGAAGATAGATGCCAACTGAAGCACCTTTGAAAATTTGGTAGCCTTTTTCTTTTCTCACCTTTCATCAGTATATTTGGCTAGAAAATTTGACCATGTTTGCTTACAAGAAAAACTGCTATAGATTTCCCTTGTCAAATTTTTTGGAATTGTTTAAAAAGGACACAAATTATCATTTTAATTTTCCCTGAGATTCAAGCTCTATTGATAGGTTGAAAAATGGCTTTGAAAAAAATTCATCATCAAAGTTTTCATCTGCTTTGCACTTCACATATTAACAAGGACATATTTGCTAGATGCCAAATTTATTTCATATCTGAGGTAATTTGGGATTTTTGATTTCTTTTTGGAACACATTTTTTGGTTTAAGAACCCTGGAGGAAAATGAAGCTAATTAGTGAGGATTGGATTCCCTCATAAAATCAGAAATTTAGTTTTCATAGTACATTAGTAAATTATGGATCAAGTATGAAAGAAAAATTGTTGCCTAGTGGACTTCCAACCACTTGCATCTGGTAAATACAAATGGCTAAAGGTGCCCATTCTTCCATAAAATGATACTTGGGTAACTCCACAGGATATACTTTTAAATTTCACGGAAGGATCACAATGGCAATATTGAATCAAAATAAAGAGATACAAACCACCATCTCCAGCCAATATTTGAAAAGATTGATGAATTTCCCAGATGTATTTGACGATTTCCACAGAAATATTTCCCATTATGCATTGATCAAATGCAAGAAAAATATTGAAATATCCCTTAATCAAGAACCAAATAATGCAAAAGAAATTTAACATGTCTATGGGCATCCCTTGCATTTATATGTTAGATGACATCAGAAACTCTGGAAGGCTGGTTGATACCAATGATGTTCATGCAAAGTGACATCTTCAGGTGACTACTGACTATGATTATTCAGGATCTTCATTTTTTTCCAAAATTATTACAAAAATATTAAATTTATTTTTTGTAGTTTCAGAAGTCTTCCATGAGTCAATAGGCAAATCCATATGGTGGATCAGGTTGAAATATTTCTTTCTGGAAGCTGAAAGTTGCATATATTTGGAGGTCCTGAGCCTCTGGAATCAAAAAAGGGAAGGCCCCTAGCCCCAGATCAAAGGGCCAGTCAGTCTTCAACAAGAAAGAAGCCTTCATTTTTTTAAATAGAGGAACACAGGCTTCAATAAAAAATTATGAAACAGCAAATGGAGAGGGGAATAATGAGGCAGGAAGATGACAGGGAAAGAAACAGGTATTTTGATATTCAAAATAAAATGCAGGAAATGAATAAATAAAGAGGGAAGCTTATCAATATAATTATGAAGAAATTCACAGAGAAGCTTGAAAATAGGCAATATTATTGATTTAAAGGAAAGATTCTGAATATAAGAAGTCAAGAAAATATTTATATAAAAAACATGGTGAAGATCTGAAGGCAAGGCAAGATTCAATTGAAAAACATGCTGAATATCTGAAGGCCAAGGAAGATTTTAATCAAAAGCATGTTGAAGATCAGAAGGAAAGACAAGATTTTTATCAAACAAATTCTGCAGATCTGAAGGCAAGGCAAGATCTAAAACAAAAAGAAGATGTGGAAAGACTGAAAGATAAATTTAGAAGGCAGGAATTTCAAGCCATAAGGACAGAATATGAAGCTCAATCAAAAAACTATGAGACAATAAAATCTGAATCAGAAAAAAAAGGAAAATTCTGGCCTTTATATTTCAACCTTGGGGTTTCTTTTCTCCTGGAAAGATCCTTCAGGTTTAATTCAATCAATTCATGCAACCAGTTCAGTCATTGTCAATTTCTTCTATGTCCTTTAAATCATCTTGAAAGTCTTCTACCCCAGTTCAATCATCTTCAAATTCATCTCCTTCTATGAGGAAAAGGAGGATTAGATTCATTCCTCAGCTTCTGAGTGGTTTTTAAAATCATTTGGAACCTGTATATTATTGCCCAAGTGATGCTAATTTTTTTGACTGTGATGTTACTTATCAATTTGTGGGAACCTTCTCAGATTGCAAGAATAAATTCAAATTTCAATTGGGAGAAAGAAATTGTTTTATTAAGGTTTTTGGAACAAATTTGGTGATCCCTTGGCTTTTGATCAAGTTCTAAAAATCATCCATTTTGATTGTGTGAAGTTTTCAGCAAATAATTGGATAAATTTGCCTCATTTATGTGATTACCAATTTTCACAAATTCCCAATGAAAGTGTGGATCTCTCAGGCACAATCATTGAAATTTTCCCTTTTGATTGTCCTTTAAATTCAAATACCCCCATTCTTATCACTTCTGTGGATAAATTTCATTTCATAGGCTTGAATAAAATTAAAGAGGGAGTTTGATTCAAGAATTCTGTTGGTAAAATCTGTAAATAATATAGTTCAAGGAGAGTTTTAAAGAACTTGGAAATAGAATATTAGAAGTACTTGAATCTGTGAAAATAACTGAATCCCCCATTAAAGAATGGTGTTAGTGAATTGGATTGATAGGATTTTTTTCTTTGGTATATTATTCTTATTATTTTTGTAGGAAAATTATTTGATTTTGGTTTGATTTTATTGAAATCATGCTTTGTAATTTTTTTTGTTTTTTTGGACATTTTACAATCAAAATTCATGCATCTCTTTCAGATGGCTACTATCCAGAGACAACTTATTGTTTTTTAATCTGAGGTCAGACTTGAATCCCTTGCCAAAAAATAAATATTTATTTCATTTTTACATATCAAATTAACTCAATTTGCTTCCATTATTGAGTTCTTCAAAACATTCTACCCCAGACAGAACCCACAGGGGGTCTGGGGGCCTCCATTTAACCCCTCAAGGCCTTATTTAATACTTCAAAAGCCTCCATAGGCACAAAAAATCTGCAAAAGGATTTTTCCCACCCTAGCTATTCCCTTTCACCCTAAAAAGGTGTTGCAAACCTTCATTTTCTCAAGTCACACCTTTTTTTCAACTTGCACAAACTTTTAAGGTTTATACACTTTCCTCTAGTGGGAACACATGGCAGAAGGCTTAAAGTTTGTAGAAAATATACTATATTCATGCCTTTCTTTGTAAGAGGCATTAATTTAGCAAGAAAAGGCTAAAATTGTGCCTTTCTTCCAAGGAGGTTATGGAATTAGTAAATCTGAAGGTGTGACTTTTGATTGGGCTGGCACTAATTGAAGAGATTAACCAATTGATGAAACAATAGACAGGATAAAAGCTTTGTGCTTTTCAGGTAATCTACATTCTAGTGTGTGAATGAGATACAACCTGATGAATTTCTGCTGTGGTTTGAAGTAGTAGGGATCATAATGAATGTGCAGGAATGTTGTATGTAAAATGATTTTTTTTCATCAAGTTAAATGCTGAAGTAAATGATGAGGGTGATTAAAAAAAGCAGCATGAGCTCAAATGGCATATAATGCAAATGTGATGAGTGGAATGCAAATGACAAATTAAGATTGTGTCTTAGTTCAAGATATAAGTTGAAGGATTGAATCCTGGGCATAGGTGATTAATAAAGATAAGTCACGTGTAATGCACAAGAACAAGCAAGGTGTAAACTAATTTTTGAGGATGACCAGAAGTAGATTAATAAGTTAATGGAACCAGATTTGGAGTGTATGTTTAGTGGTGGATGAAGGTACAAGAGATTCAAAGATCAAGTGCATTGTTGATGACACTGGTCAAATTTGAACTGCAAGAGTTAAGGATTGTTTTCAAGTGATGACCTAGTTGTCAAAAATGAATGGACCCTTGCTTATTGCCAAATAGTAGTAAGTAGAATTCATTAAGATTTTAGAGTGCTTTTGAGTGTCACACTGTTTTTTCAAAAGTAGATACTGAGTGGAGGAAGGTGTGTCAATGTTGCCTGCAAACAATAACCTTCAGTTGGAAGCATGTCAGCTCATCCATCAGAAATATCTTGATTTATCAATGTAAATGCATTTTCAGAAAGTTTTTTGCTATGGAGATCTTGCCCCCATTTTTTGTAAATCTGAACTCAAATTTGAATTCCCCTCAAAACTTTCATATCTATCATATCCCTGGCTGTTCAAATACCTCTGCATTGTTCATATTATGTGGTCAAATAAACAGGTGCAGAAATGCTCCCCACCCAGCATGCCAGATTAAAGTTGTTTAGTTAGAGGTAGCTGATCAAAGTGCACAACTTCCCAGACACAGGGGCAGGGGTGCTTAGCACCAAATGAAGGTAGCGACTTCCTCACTACAAATGTGGATGCAGTGTTGAGTATTGGTAGGGTGGATAAGGTTAAAGCTAAATGGCAAGTGGCCTGGGCATTGAGAGTTGAATGCCCCGCAAGCATGGCTGCTTGGGAGAAAGGTCCAATTTTAGATTCAGATGTATGAATTTGTCGATCAATTCCCTGGGTCATTGGGCTGAGATCAGATTGTTAGGCTCCTGGTGGAATTTCCCCTGCGGAACGCGATGCCAATCGGGCCAAGTTACCTACAATGCGGTACGAGTGGGCAACAAAGGGAAAACTAACAGCCCTGATTCCAGGGCTTTACCGGGTTCCAACAAAACCTTCCGGAATCTAACGTCACCCGCCGCTGACATCAGCGTTGTCAAATACCCAAACCCCGTCTTCCCCTTGCGGCGACGCACAATTTACACGTGCAACGCACCCGCGCGCTAACCGGCGAGCAAGCTCGCAGCGGGTCAATGAAGCAGGAGAAGTACCGAATACCTATATAAACAAATGCACTAACGGAATGAGCGAAAGAGAAATAGTATTAAGCGATGGGGACAAGAAAATAGACCTTGAATGACATATTTCAGTTGGAAATTTCTTTGTGGGTGACTGATTGATGGCCCAAATATCAGTTGGGAGAGTTAATTAATGATGAAAGTGATAAACTTTTGATGACATATGCCGCAGAAACCATGCTTTGGTTTGGTAAAAATCTTTTTGCCCTCTTGGGACGATTTGAGCGACGGAAAGATAAATTAAGGAAATACATCAATAGCAGTTTTCTTTACAAATTCAATGAGTAGTCAAGGTTAGTGCGATATTGAAAAAAACAAGATGGGTGGATAAGCACATGCACTAGCTCATGAGCATCACGAGGGAGGTCAGTAAGGTGCGTTCTGAGTAAAATCAACTTTTCGTCGATAAGACCGTCGATAATATGACAATGATACGCGTCGTTTGGGTCAAACTGAGGCAAAGGACGGTTCGATTAGGTCCGTCTTCTCCAGTTTACTAGTGTCAACGCTCTTTGGCCTATTTCAGCAGGAAGACCAGTGTTAAAGATATTCATGTTGAAAAGTTCCAAAGATGAATTTCGAAGAGGCTGTGGTAGGGTATCCTGAAAGAGAAAACTAAAATACCTGTCAGATACATGAGTCTCGCTGCGGGTGCACAGGGGCGTCGAGAAAACAAACCATCGTACCGGAAAAAAGAATCAATATATCGTCTGATAATGCCGTATATCAATGTTTAGCAAGTGGTGGAGCGCCAGGTCGGAGCACTGAGGATTTTGGGAGTAATGTAACAGTCAGGAACTTTCAAAGAGGGCGATATTTGATTGGTGACGGGACGAATATCAACCCGAGTTGGAGTTTTTTGGGAACTGCGGATCTTGAAGTGACGATGATGCGATGTAAGGTAATCAAATGGATTCGACGTTCGACGAATGGGAGGATGACCGCTGCCCTGGGACGGAGATCGACTGAGGTGTTCACAGATCATCGGAGAAAAGGGCGAGACAGATATGCTGGACACTTTGCGGCGGGTGGGCGTGCGATGAGCCTGGGTAATGATTGATGGCAAGCGATTTTGCTGAAAGCGACGCGACCAGCGGGAACCGAATGGAAGCATACGAATGTCATCTTGTTGGGCCACTTCGTCATCCGAATCGTGACCTAGCAAAACTTTATCGGTATCCTGCTCTGAGTCACGATCATCTCCGCTGTCCTTTTGGTCCTCGGCCGACGATAGGATAGATTCAGATCCGCAGCTCTCCTCATCTGAAGTGCATGGGGAAAAACATGACACTTCGACGGCGCTTTCTTCCCTCTCCAGTCGCTCCATGCGAGAGGGGATTTCGATAGTCAACAATGGCCGTTTCGACATGTATTTGGGCCCTAGTTTGCTCAAGGGACCTGGGTGGGAGGAAGGGAACAACGAGGGACCGAGGGTGAAGGAACGGAAGACAAATAGCGAATGGGAGCATACAATGATTGTACATACGCCCAAAAAGAATGACAACTTGTCAGCTAGTTTGCCGGCATTGAACTCTAGTATGCATGCACATGTAAATAAATATTTAATTCAATCACACCCAGAGGTATGAGTAGCAACAATCACGGGTCTCGTATCCCCGCAAGCATAGCTTCATGTCTCTGCTTATGCTATGCACAACACCACTCAACATTGCAATTTTCAATTGTCGTATGTGGTGGCGGGCAGTTTCCCAAAGGGTGTGTGCGACTGGACGGAGGCCGTGCACCAAGTTCGAGGTTCTGCATGACTTGCGTGGGCTTGGCCACGTGGCCGAATTGAAATAAGATAAGTAATACTTCCAGGCAAGGCGCCACTAGACCCCCATGAACGCCTTGGTTGCAAGCAAGTGTGCTCAGGTCCACAATACACCTGGACTAGATGGCCACGGCCCGGCGCTAGTTGCAACTTAGGGCTGCATTGGAACCTTGAGCAGAAGTACTCAGCTATCCAAGCCTGGGTGTCACGTAAATAGGTGAAGTGCTGCAGTAATGTTCATGCACATATCAATGCGGCAAAGCGGTTACAGTTTAACAGGTTGAGACCAAGACATCAACGCCCGGAAGGTCTCGAGTATTTTCCTCGGCGTTCTTTGCCAACCCATACTTCGGCATGCCCGCCCCCCTCCATTCGTTTGTTGTCACCGCGCGAGCCGGGCTTATCTTGACTAAAGAATTATGCTTACTTGTTCTGGACCGAAAAGGGAAGCACATGGCGTGATCAGGGATCGATCTGAGCGGCATGATGATTGGAAGGACTGATAGCCGTTTCTCAAACCGAATCTAGAATTAATCACTCTGATATAATTGGTGACTGAGGACTTCGGCTTGACTCACAAGTCGGATTTCCTGCGATGTGGGCTAAGGTTGTGGCGTCGCCGGCTGCTCTTTCGATAATTGCGGTGATCTTGGGGTGAGACAATAAGTAAGATTGAAGAGCCTTTCTCGAGACGTAACGGCAGGAAATGGATATACAGGATAATATGTGACAAGGAACGGGGAGAGGGGTATGTGACGCTGGGGCAAATTAAGCCGTGAGGAGCTTTGGTTGAGGCGGCAACAATAACAATCGAGGCAAAACTATGAATGCTTGAATTGATGAATGCCGCAAAAAGTGAGAGTGTGAGTCCAAAGGATGCCGGCCTCAAAGCCCTGGCAAGCGAGAACAACCCCTATATACGGGTGGGAACTAGAACGCGGGTACCTTCGACGGGTTTTTCAAAAGAAAAGTTTCATTGAGTAAGAATGGATGAGTAGATTTCGTAGATAACAATGAGGCGGTAGGGGAACTGTCGTGCTCCAGAGCACTCTCGGATACAGGTTGAGGTACCAGCTGACGACCGTCGAGGGCAACAAACGAAGAAACCAAAGGGGCCAATTCGATGACAACGGTGGTGAGACTAGTGGAAACTAAACCCAGGTGTGATGATAACTCCATGGGTGGGGCATGGGGGGGCAACAACCCGCTGTGAGATCATGAGTGCTGCACGAAAAAATTCTTTCTCGTCGAAAGTGCTGGGCCACACTAATGCTGTCCTCATTTTGTCCTTGGGCTTCGCTCGAAAGCAACTCGGTGCTCATAGCGACAATTATCTCAAGACAAGAGTCGCTCCCATTTTTAAGAGACTGCTATGTGATATGTCTTGCCATGTGACAGCACCGTGTGAGTCTCTGTTATGTATCTGTGGATTGAGTATTGCCATTGTTTTGACTTTGATTCAAAAAATATTACGTATGCAATAAATGTTCCACTATTTACGAAGTGAAACGTAATCCATGTAGACAACAATTCAAGGGAAAACACTGTTCACTCCCTGACTTATCACACTCCAATTCTAGTTGCTATTCATAGAAGTTACTCTTGTCATCTGAACAACCAACAACATGTTGCCACATCCCCCACTTATGACCTTCCAAGACCAAACTATCTGTAACCCAGTGCACTCGTGTTCTGAAGCTTACACACAGCCAGAGCTTCACATGGGATCCTAGAAACGAGGAGATTGGCAGCTTGGTGTATCCAAGCAGCTAGGAACATATCATTGGTTGCCCACGTGTTGTGGTCGAGCATCAACTGGCGCAATTTACATGTAGCTCCCTGTCATTGCTTGGGAACCAAATTCCTAATTACAAGTTCAACCATCCTTCGGCACCTGCCCGTTCGAGTTGGCGCAAGTAAATATGTACTTAGACACATAGCATACACAAAGACCGCCCCAGGCTAATCTCGTCTCGTTTATTTCGAGCTATGTATTTAACTACTAATTACCCTCAATGCCCGACGGTCTGGGGAGGAAGCAAATGTTTTTTTTAATTCAGTGTGCGATCCCAAAGGCGAAATGAAAATCGAAAGAAAAAAAAGGTTGATGTCTAATTCACGCAAACAACCTGATCTACCGCCCAATTCCGATCATTTGCCCAGGTATGAGATAAGGCAGCCTTAGGTTAGTCGCGATTCTCCCATCTCGGTCTATATTCCATGGCTGATAGTGATCAGAACCCAGATCACTGCCCCTGCTTTTGCCCTTCCAACGGCCAGATGGAACCCCCCCCCCCCCCGCCCACATACCGGAACGAGAAGAATTGCAAACGAACGTCGATTTCCAGGAATCCTCAGGCTATCCTGGAATGCCCCGTTAAAAGTCTCTTCTTCATCAGCTATGTCCACGTTGCTTAACGCTTTACAAATGACCTTTAATAACCCAACAAACAGGGCTGTTAGCAATTTTCTAAACATGACTGTTGACAATCTTCTAATGATCAATTAAGATAGACAGTGTGTGATCTGTGAAGTGATGAAGCTCGAGGCTGACAGAATGAAGACGGATTGCAAAAGGGAGAAATGCATGGACAAACAATCTCAAAGGATGACTGATCAACTACAAGAATTTATTACCTACCAGACACAAATGGAAGCCCAATTACTGGCCATAGAGATTGTAGGTTTCACACCAAGCATGCATAGGAACTTAACCAAAGGCAGTATATAACCGGTGCATCCAAGGCACAGGAAAACATGCCGGCACCAACCAAAGAACTCCTAACCATAGATGAAAGGCAAACCTTCAGGCCGGGAACATGTATCACACACTCTAATCCAGAAAACAACCAAGTTTCTCATGTATCCAAGGAGCTACCATTACAAAAAGCTAATGAGGCCCTAAGTAAAATGCATTCAACCATTTTGAACTCTATCTATAGACCTCTGTTCAAATTGAACTAGAGATAAGAGAATTGGGCATGGAGTCCCACGGTGCAAGCAATTATTATTCTGAGCCAAGGATGTTTATCTGTAGTACTGACTGAAAGGCAATAATTTCAAGAATAAACTCAAGGGAATTGAGCCTCTGCAAAAGGCATTAAGGCCACACCTGAGATTCTCCTCAGTTGAGGATTCACTGAGGGGTTTGAAGATGGTTGATGATTGTGTTGGCCATTTCTAATGGAGAGGTTCCAGATGGGCTCTGCTACTGTTAAACTTGCAGGATCATGAATTGACACCCAACATTCCTTGAGTGAGTTCTCCTTTGCCATTTGGTGAGCAAAGGCCCCAAATATATTCCATTTCTGTTTCATGCTAGGTTGACATATTTCCCTCTCTTTGAGTTGAACATTGCCAAAGCCTAGCCATGCATGTATGCCCATTTTTGTCAAAAAATTTTGGATTCTTCCCTAATAGGAAAGGAACTCACTGGAGGAGGGTCAAGGGGTTCTGGAATACCATAGTTACATAGCTACATCCGCCATGGTTACATTAGTTTCCATCAAATCAAATCAATAAAATTGCACATGAAATGTTGCACACCACCACCACTCAATTCTGTGAAACATCTTGTTACTCAATTTTAAACGTAGATCAGGATGCGATTGGGGCTTCTGATGATTTATTTCCCCAATCCCAAGCTTCTGCCACAGATTTTTTAACAGAAATATCAATTAAGTCCTTCAACCCAGCCATGTTGAAACCAGGGAGGCATGGTCTTACCACTGTTCCCTTAATCCAAAGAAATCTCAAGTAGATTCATTATTCAATCCAACTTTTTCAGCAACTCCAAAGTGTACTCACTTTTGGGGTGAGAAAAATAAAATTATTAAAGGGGTGAGTATTGTCTATGGTCTGGGACAAGAGTTTGTACCCTTTGCCAATAGGTAGAATTTTTAATTTCAAATTTTCTTTTTGTGGTCCAATAGTCCCACAATGTATGCAAAAGCCCCAGATTTGGGTTTAAAGAACTCAATTGTGGTCCAGAGGTGCCTAGGTACCCCTAATTAACCCCTAAAATGGCCCATTTGGGGCTATTTTTGCCCAAATGAGTTGTGAACAACATGCACAACCCCTGGGGGGTTGAGTACCACTTTTTCACAACTAATTTGGGCTGTGAAACCTTTTTTGCAGCCAAAATGGGTTGCAAAAAATTAGTACTTGACCACCCAGGGGTTGTGCATGTTTTGAAGGATTTCATTCACAACTCAAATAGGTTGTCAATTTAATGAACATTACCCAAAGTTAAGTAGCTTATTTCTAGAAAATTATTAATTTTTCAAATAATATTTTTCTATAAAAATAAAAAATGGAAAAATGTGTTTAACTGGAACAAATAAAATTTTGAAAAAAAAATTGATAAGCCAGAAAATAGCCATTTAAATTTTTGAAAATTGTAACTCTGATATGCACTATGAACAAAATAGAAATCCAAATAGGACAGAAATCTTGCTGTGTTTGAGGCAAAGAGGAATGGATCTACGGAAGAAGGCTCAAATGGGACAGATCTGAAGAATTTCTGTAGTTCATAGTACCAAAATTTGGGAGATTTATTCAGACCATATTTTTATCTCTTTAAATTTAGATTTGAAATTTTTGGAAAATAAAAAACTGGAAGAGTATTGAGATAGATCTATTTTCTCAGTGTTCTATTGAGGAGGGAATTCTTTTAATCTATTTGATGAATTTAATAGCAATGAGTGAGAAAAATGTAGTGGTTCTTTTCAGTTCTGCGGATCCGCCAGTGGTTGAATAAGGTTTTTGATTATCTCCCACAGCTACCTTCTTACTTCCCTGAGAAAATAATTGAGCCTTGAAATTTATGAAATTACCCTCCAAATTAAGATTATTTTCAAATAATAAACCTGTGATAAACCTTTTTTCCAGCCAGAATGATTATTTCTGCAAGCAGTTTCCCCTAGAAATCCATATATCTTGTTCATCAAAAAATAATAGCCCTTTTTACATCCAAAAGAATACTAAAATCCTCAGTCTTGCTTCTAATCTTCCAAAAATCTGCTACTCTTAGTTTTTTTTCATAGATAATCATTCTTTCTGTCAGTCAACATATACCTTTGCTTACTCCCCTGCACCCACCAACTTTCTAATTCTGCCTCAGTAATATTTGATGCAGTTTTCTGCACTAGTCTAATATGGTATCTTCAGAAAATCCATAATACACCCCATAATACTCTCTTGAAGATATTACGGATTCTTCAAATAACAAGCTATTTCACACATCAAATATATCAAACTAGTTGGTATACTTTTACCTCAGGGATTTTACAATCAAGAATCTGAAATATAACTATTCCATTTTTTAATAGTGACATGTGGCATCCTTTTCAAACCACAAGTATTTATTAAATCTGTATTTTATAAATGTAGTGAATATTCCTGCATTCACATGCAGTCCTGGGATATCTGCTTTGAATGTTCAACTCTGTTTTTTTGAAATTCACCTTGTCCAAATATCTAATAGCTTTCTTTAATTTCAAATTATTGTTCCTGAAGGATTGATCATTGAATTTTCTGAGCTGTTGGAAGTCTGCCTACCTTGACTGACTTTTGAAAGTCAAAACTCCCATTCCCATTTTGTGTTGGTTTCATGCTTCAAGCCTAAGTTTTATTGTCTTCTTCAATTTGACATATCCTTTCCTCAGTACCATCTACCTCAGTCCATAAGTGTGACACAAACAAAGCACAGCATCAATGGTGCCTTCCGCTTACCTCCTCTGGCTTGCGTAATGACCTTCAAATCTTGGTACTGACTCAGTATATACTTGCAAATTTTTCAGTTAACTCTACTCCAGTTGACCATCCATTCAATCTATGCTCTTCCACCCTGGGTATTATCAACATTCAGACTTCCATTCTATTTTCTTGCAACTATGCTACAACCTCAGAAACAACTGTACTGTTATTTCATTTCCAATTCCGTTCATTTCATTCATTTCCTCATTGCCTCCTAGCTGTAGCCAGCCATCTATCAGGTTGTATCTAGTCACCTTTGGATTACCTTATAAAGGCTGTGTTGCCTGCCTGAAGATTGTCTCCTCAGTTAGTTAAATTCATACGTTCCTGCATCTTGCTAAATCCAGTCATCACCTTGGGCTTGGCTTTGGTTTCTTTTCCATTGGAACATCTCTCCCCTCTTGCTGTTTGTTCAGTCACCCCTTCATAAGTTTGCACTTTTCAGTTAGCCTTGCTACTTTGCACTTGCCCTCACACTCAGTCTCTTCCTTTGTGCTCACAATCATCTAGGATTTCCCTATAGTAAGTGGGGTGTTTGTGGGACAGTAAATTAACTAACTCAACTCCTCTACCATAGTTTTCCAACCTATAGCAGATTTTTTCTTTTACAATGTCACATACTTGCTCAATCAGGAACACTTTCCTCACCCCTTAAAATGATGATATCCATTGGGTAGGCAGATCCAGCGCTTCGTGTGCCCAAAAACCTTTAGATCCTGTCCCTTCTTCAAAATCTCCTTTGGTTGAAAACTGAAGGAATAATACTCTTATTTTCTCCAGATTTTTGATTCAAAGAAGTGATAAACCAGAAACTGCATTGAAACATTAGAGAAGAGAACAATAAACTTGACTAAAACAATTAATAAAAGGATCCTACCCAAGTAGTAGAAATGACACAAAAACTACTCCAGTATGATTCTAACAACCTCCAATACACGCCTTGGACTAAGAATGAGAGCCACAACAATTAGAATAAGGAGACTTAAGAAAAGAAAAAAAATAAAAGATCGCACCGAATTACTTAAAAGACCTTTTTGACAACCAGACTCGTTCTCTTGCCTCTTGATCTTGTATAATATTTATGAGGAAAAAAAATAAAAGAGAAGGTCCGGCGAGTAAAAAAAGAAAGAGAAAGTCGGGCCAAGAGCCAGAACATAGCCAACAAGAGAAGAGCTACCAAATTGAATATTCATATTCAGTAGCACGCGCGTAATACTATGAGTGGGTTAAATGACTAAGATCTCTAACCCGCGCGTGTCGTGGAATTAATTAAAAATTGAATAATGGAAAAGGGATAGAAATAAATAGTAAATAAATAAAAAAAATAAAATTAATAAAGATAAAGTTAATAAAGTATTAAAATTAAATAAAGTAAATAGAACTCCAATATATAACTTCAACACCCCCCCATAATTCAGTGCAATGCCAAATCAAAACACCTAGACATTAGAAGTTTCAGACTTTGCTTGCTGCACGCCTTCGTCAGTGAATCTGCAATCATTGAGTCCGTGGTGATGAGATCAATATGAATCTTTCCAGAGGTAAGTTGGTCTCGGAGCCACTTGAGTTTCATGTCGATGTATTTTGTTTTAGAGTTTGACCCAAAATGCTTTAGTTTATCAACTAGGCCCTTGTTGTCCATGAAAAACGCAGGCGGCCCGTTAAGTGAGTCTTGCCACAAGTCAGAAATGATTGACTCAATCCACATTGATTCCTGCGCACCATCTCTGAGTGCATTCAGATTGGCCTCCGTAGACGAGAGAGCAATGTTGCATTCCTTCCTACTTTTCCAGGCAATGGGCGTAGATCTCCAGAAGATGATGTACCCTGTTTGCGACCTCCGTGTAGGTGGATTGTCCGCCCAGGTTGAGTCCGTGTAGATGCGTAAGGGTTCTGTCCCTTGAGGATGTAAAATAAAGTCTGAATCCAGAGTACCCGCCAAATACTTCCACACATGAACCACCTCTTTCCAATGAGTTATACCTGGATTTTGATTAAATTGGGATAGAATTGAGGCCGCGGCTGAGATATCCGGTCGTGTACGGCAGGCCAAGTAGTTAAGTACGCCGGTGAATTTTTGGAAATTCACTCCAAGCCTGTCAAACTCGGCCCGTTCATCTTCTGAGGCTGGAACCAATTGGATCCCCGGCGTCAATGGAGTGAGAACCGGTTTCACATTGGAGAGCTGCAATTCATTGAGGGTTTTTCAAATGAGTTTGGACTGGCTTAAAGCAACAGAGTTGCCTTTACGTGAGTACTCCATTCCTAGTATGGTATTGGGTGGATGAGCTGACAATCGTTGTAAGACTCCAAACGGTGCTAAGCCGTGGCAGTTCTGTGGAGGGGAAAGGTGCTGTTTAGGCTTCCCTCCTAGGAGTTACAATAATATTTAAATGTAACCGGAATCAAGGTCCAGAACCTTATGGATGAGAAATCAAAGTAAGGGAAGAGGATAAGAGTTGTCGGTAGCAATGGAAACAACACTATCTGAGGCAAGATGGTGCAGGTAAAGACTTGAACAAATAAGTCAAGGTTTGTTCAGAGTTCAATAGAACAAGGCAGTTGTAAGTAACAACGCCCACAAGCTAATAACTCTGGTCGTCAGCAGCTGATTAGGAAAGATCAACTCAATCCCAACCAACCTCCAGGTTCTCAATGAACCTGCCCAACTCTCCGCAATCAAGCGCTTGAAGGGTACCAGATAACTGTGGGAGGCTGAACAAAACAAAAGCAATTTGTTTATGAAGCTCTAGAAGCAAATCAATAACAAATTTGAGCAAGAATATCCCAACACTTCTCAAGGGACTCAAGAATAGCGTGGTGAAATTCAACCTTAAAGAAGAAGGGAGGTATAACACTCCAGGTTTTAAGCTTAATAAAACCTCTTCAATCAAACGTGATTGGCTCCAGAAAGATGATCAAGGAGAGATCAAGACCAGTATGGTCGGAAAAAGGGATCAGAGTGGTATAACACACCCAAGAATTCAGACAGGAATTCTTCTTCAACCAGCAAGGCTATTGGTTGGTGATAAGGATCAAGGTCACAAGGGACAGAGTTTGAGTACAGAGGCTCAAAGGATCAAGGGGCAATCATGGATATACCTGGATAAATTGCTCAGATAAGTGGGGGAGGATGCCCACGGATAAGTTGATTATGATGATGGGGGAAACAGATGAGATGAGATGATGATGGTCTCCTCGGATGCTGGGCCAAAAGGCAGGGGAGAGCCCCTCCTTTTATAGACATGAGGCCCTGTATACTATGTACAAGAGATACTACAAATAGGTTTGGGAAAATGAAAAAATAAAAAAAAGATGACATGAGAGGAAAAAAAAAGAAATGTCGCCCGCGGGCAACCAGATGGACACCCGCGACAGCGGTCGCAGGTGTTGACAACAGCTGTTGTCGCCTGATTGGCGGCGACAGCGGGGTGAAGGTTCCGACAGCCGCGAGCGGTTGCTCGCGGTCATCGGTTGGATCAGATGATGGGCGAGGGGGTCGGTTTTTGATTGAGGAAGGGATCACCGAGATGTTGGAGTGATGAGAAGAGTTGGTTATCCAAGATCTTCAGGTTAGATCTCACAGGTCCTGGGGATCCCAAGCTTTTGTCAAGAGCAATGTGGTGGTTGATGGTCCGGTGATCTGACTGAGAGCCGTGGATGGGGGCGCAATGGGATGGATGGGCCGATGATCAATGACGACTGGTGGGAGTGGGGAGATCGAATTGATGGTTGACGACTGTCGCGACAAGCGACGGCGTTGGTTGGATGAGAGGATCGGGAAGGATCGAAGGGATCGTCAAAGGTGGTTCAACGATTGCTCGCGTTGCCAAAAGTCAGGGCCGCGAGCGCGACAAGTAGGAGTTGAACATAGGAGGGGGGGATCGAAGCGGAGAGACAGGCAAGAGGCCTGTCCTAGACCGCTAGGACAGGGAGAAGTTGAGAGATGGGGGGAAATGAAGGTACCCATAGGGGTACAACCAAATTTTTTTTTTTTTTTTTTTTTTTTTTTTTTTTTTTTTTTTTTTTTTTTTTTTTTTTTTTCTTCGTGGTGTCCCGGATTGGTCACCACATTGTGGAAACTTGAGCAGAAATTCCTTCTTGAACCAGTCAAGGTCTCTGGCTACAACAAGATTGTCTACATGAAAGAAGATATAGAGACGTCAAGAAGCATGAGTATAAAAACAAGGATCAGCGTCAGACTGAACCAGTCCAATGCTTTCCAGCCAGGTGGTCAGAGTATTTTACAAATTTGAGGGCGCCTGTCGCAGACCGTATAGAGATTTACGTAGTTTAAGGAACTTTGCAGACCGAGAGCTTTCTTTTGGTGTGAGAATGTAAATGTCTTCCTCTAGTGGAGCAAAAAGGAAGGCGGCCTTGACGTCGAATTGCTGTAACTCAAGATTAAGATCCAACCCACACAACAGAAGAAGGAGAAGGGTAGTGAACTTTCCAGTCGGAGCATACTTTTTGCCAAAATCAACTCCAGGGGTTTGAAGGTTGCCCATGATGCATAGCCGAGATTTCCGTTTTTCAGGAGAAAGACTGGTGGCCGGTTTGATCCTGTCTACCCACATGGTTCTAAGATAACGGTCAGGTTCAATCTCAGAGTCCTCCCACACTTCCTGGGATTTGATTTCATCCAACTCAGCTTTTCTTTTGGCAAGCCAGTCATCACCTTTACCTGCAAACAATCCATAAGAATATTTGGGAGGTTTGATCAAGGCTGTCCGTACTCGGAGATTATAATTGGTAGGAATTGATAGAGGTGATTCCGCAACTTCAGTTGATATCTCCAAAACGGCATGAGTTGTATCGGAAGTGTTCTCCATGGGGAGAGTCTCATTAATGATTGGGAATTGAGAAATGTTTAAGTTTGAGTCGCTTACTGAATCAACTGGATTAGTGTTCACCTTAAGTGAGTCATTGCACCAGTTGCCAACATCAATGTTGATGTCATCGGATAGCTTTTTGAAGTTGGAGTTGAAGTCTAGGAAAGTGACATGTTTGGTGTCAATTATCTTGTGATTGGTCGTCAAAATTCTGTATGACAGTTAGTCATCATCATAACCGACAAGCCTTCCCAACAGACCTCGAGGTTCCAACTTGGAGAATGATGGCCTATCCTTGTAGATATATGTAACCGGATTACCAATGGGATGAAAATAATTGATGTTCAGCGACTTTCCTTTGAATAATTCATATGGAGATTTCTTAGATTTGTGTGATGGTATTTGGTTAAGCGCAAGAGCGCACAATTCAATAATGATGTGCCAAAGATTTTTATTCAGTTGAGAGTCATAGAGAATGGTTCAAAGTGATTCTAGGATAAGTCGATTAAAACGTTCAGTGAGCCCATTTTGTTGCGGTGAGTGCCCATTGGAGAATGTCTGACGTATTTTGTTCTTGGCACAATACTTTGAGAGAGTAGAGTTCCAGAACTTGGTGCCGCAATCAGAGTGGAGGATCATGGGACTATAATTGAATTTCTTTGATTCAACGTTGATTAGGAGAGGTAGAACGTTAGCTACTTTGCTTTTGCTCTTGATCGGTACCACTGTGAAGAATTGGGTACAGCTATTGACTATGGTAAGAAAGTAAGCGTCGCCATTAATGCTAAGAGGGTGAATGGGCCCCACAAGATTGCAATGTAATTCTTGAATAGGTCTCTCCGCAAAACCATGTTTTTTGTTGAATGGCATCTTCAAAATCTTGCTGATTGCACAGGCATCACATGTTGACTCCTTCTTTAGAGGAATACCTAACCTTTGACGTATCCTACTGTAACTTGCATGTCCCAGGGATTTATGAATGACTTTGTCATGGGTGAGAAAGGACATTTTATTAACTTCCGCGTTGTCAAAGAAGAGAAGAGGAATGTTATACTGATAGGTTACAATTTTCTTCCAGTTCATTTTCTGAATAGAAAAGTCATCAGTGCCAAAATTAACATCAAAACCATCAACTACAAGCAATTGCATAGACAACAGATTTGCAGTCAACCCAGGTGAGTACAACACATCCAACAGAGATATTGCTTGACCTTCCTTATCCATCAACTTCACAGTCCCCACACCATCATACCTAAGAGAATCTTTCCCCAAGCTTGTTGATATAAATCCAGTTAGTGATCAGTCTAATTGAGAGAAATGTTTTGCGTTAGAAACGATATGCTTGGAAGACCCAGAATCTAGCACAAATGTATTCGGGAGAAACATTGAGCTTGTGTGAAAAGAGCTGACAGTAGTAGCTTCATTTGATTTGGAGACTCCTTTTTTCTTCTTTCTTGGAAAGGAAGGTCTAAGATGCGGGTACAATTTCCAGCATTGGCCTTCTGGATGGTTAGCCTTAGGATTATGCCATTTTTTGTTGCATGCCTTCATATTAGAACTGAGAAAAGAAACGGAAGTTGTATTCTCCTCAATTTTGACATTATCTGGATCTCTGTTTAGGAATCAATTATTGTTATTCATTCAAAGATGTTCAAGTACTTGATCTGGGGTAATCTTCCTGTCCGAGTGCGTGATTTGTTGTACTACAGTATCTAGGTTGGCGGGAAGCTTTTCAAGGATTAGATAGGCTAAAATGTCGGTAGGTAAGTCAATTCCTACGTCATGCAAGCGCAAGATGGAGGTTTTTGTGTTGGTGATAAATCCATGGATATTGGATGGAGAAAAGGGAGCTCGAAGAAACTCTTTGAACACTCTGGCACAATTAGAGGCCTGGTTTGAGGAGAAGTATTCATTAATATCGGCCCATATTTGATGCGCGTCCTTTTTGTTTTCTGCGGTTATGACGTTTGCTTGTACAATGGTGTCAAGCTTAGAAGTGAGAATAGTTCTTATTCTGACGTTCTCCATATTGGTGAGTCCAATTGGGTTTCCAGCGGCATCACTATTTTTCTTCGTAAGTTTTGCAAACAAGTCCTTTTGAAGATCCATCATGTTGATGACGCGATTTTGCCATATCAAAAAATTGTCCGGAGTTAGCAAAGGAATAGCCTCGATAGACATCTTGAGTATGGTTGCCGTTAAGGAGTCGGTCATCTTGGTTTCCGGTATGAGAGAGAGAGATGAAGTGTACCTGTATTCAACTGTTAATTTTGAAGGAATAATACTCTTATTTTCTCCAGATTTTTGATTCAAAGAAGTGATAAACCAGAAACTGCATTGAAACATTAGAGATGAGAACAATAAACTTGACTAAAACAAGTAATAAAAGGATCCTACCCAAGTAGTAGAAATTACACAAAAACTACTCCAGTATGATTCTAACAACCTCCAATACACGCCTCGGACTAAGAATGAGAGCCACAACAATTAGAATAAGGAGACTTAAGAAAAGAAAAAAAAATAAAAGATTGCACCGAATTACTTAAAAGACCTTTTCGACGACCAGACTTGTTCTCTTGCCTCTTGATCTTGTATAATAGTTATGAGGAAAAAAAATAAAAGAGAAGGTCTGGCAAGTAAAAAAAGAAAGAGAAAGTCGGGCCAAGAGCCAGAACATAGCCAACAAGAGAAGAGCTACCAAATTGAATATGCATATTCAGTGGCACGCGCGTAATACTATGAGTGGGTAAAATGAATAAGATCTCTAACCCCCGCATGTCGTGGAATTAATTAAAAATTGAATAATGGAAAAGGGATAGAAATAAATAGTAAATAAATAAAAAAAATAAAATTAATAAAGATAAAGTTAATAAAGTATTAAAATTAAATAAAGTAAATATAAATCCAATATATAACTTCAACAAAACCCTCAATGATCCCCTTGCTCCTCAACAGGAAGCTTCAGAGGACCCTCTTTAAGAACATTGAAGATTCTGAACACTCTTCCAATGAAACCCCAACTTGTGGTAGATCAAGAGTTTGCACTGCTCCTCCCAGGACCAAAGCTTTGACCTTTCTCTCAACCCTGATCCAGGGCCTTAACCAAAATGCCTTACAATCTGGTCCAAGTGACCCTAGCTTATGTAATCTGGGCATGATGCAACCTAATCATTTTATGGGGGAACACCCCCATAAACTTAGATCCTATTTACAGTCTTGCAAAATAATCTTCTCAAACAATCCCAATAATTTTCCTTCTGATAGACACAAAGTTATGTATCTGTGTTCCTTCCTTGGTGGAAGAGCCTTGCAGTGGTTTGAACCCTACCTCAAACTAATACCTAATACCGGTCTCACTTGTATCCTCAAAAATTGGGACAAGTTTGAGAAGCAACTTTTCACCCTGTTTGGAAACCCTAATGAAGTCCAAAGTGCAGAGTACAAGCTTAATAACTTAGTAATGAAAGAAAATAGTAGAGTTTCTGTTTATATCTCCAACTTAAAAACTTTGCAGTCTTGCATCCAGTTGAATGAGGCAGCCCTTTTATTTCACTTTCAAAAAGGTTTACCGGCATGCCTAATTAAGCAAATCACCGTTTGGGGGACATAAGACAACCTCCCTTCAGCAGTTAATCAACTGGGTGATTGAGCTTGATAATGGCTATCACAACAAGAATGGTTATTGGCAAAACAACCATGGATTGTAAAACTTGGCTCAAAAGGCAGACAAATATTTGAAGAAACAATCAAAGAATCCAAAAAAACTTAAACTCAATCCAACCTCAAAATCCAACCCAAAAGGGAAGGCCATTGCAAAAACTCCAAAATTCCTGGACAAGGAAACCTGGATTCTCTGGAACAAGGAACAGTCAAGGAGAGAAAAGAATGGTTTATTTATTTATTTTGGAGGAAAAACATGACATTGATAGTTGTGTGAAGCGGCTAGCGTGTGAAGCAGTTAGGAAGTCAAAAAATTAGCTTGTAGTTTTTCTGATCCTTGCAAGGAAAACTACATATTATCTAAATTAAATCAAGTCAATCTCTGCACTTGTGAGTCACTTGGTGCTCCAAGCTCAAGATTTGTCCTCTTCCATTCCAACCATAATCCTTATTTTGTTTTACTCAATCCACGGCTAATGTTTCTTTTATAAGTGAATCTCTTGCCACTTCCAAAAATCTTACGCGTTCCAAGATAGATAAGTTTCCCATATATTTAGTAAGTAGTGCAACCAAGCTGTCTCATTGGGTTTCCCAAAAGACAAAGTGGACCTTTGCATTTACAATTTCCCCAGCTTTGAATGGGATTTATTTGTCTTGGATATCCCCAGAATGGACAATACCATTCTAGTCCACAACTTTCTAGTTTACTGGAATCAGGATGTGAATTGGAAAGAAGGAGTAATTAAACTTCAAACCTTGCAACCCCAGGACACTAACCCTTCTGTCAAACAGGAATTAAAAAGCCTACCTGAAACTGTCATTGAGTTGTATGACAATTATCTGCCAGGATATTTTCAATATCCTGACCTTCATTCCCAAGTTCCCTCTTCAGATTTAGGAGTTATCCCTTATTTGTCCGGCTTACCTCTTCCTTGTTTCATTGAAGAGAAACAGGTTACAAACAAACGGTGTATTTTGAGCACCCTAATCCTCTTGCACCGTGCAAGAACTTCAAATCCAGTGATCAAAGATGAAAAGATTGAAGATTTAGAAATAATTTGAGAGTCTTTAACTTTGGTTTATCATGACTTTGCTGATGTCTTCTCAGCTGTAAAGGCAGATAAAGTTCCTTCTTCCCATTCTTATGATTGCAGGATAAAACTTACTGGCCCATCTCTGACACCCGGACCATTCTACTCTCTCTTGCAGCAAGAATCAGTTGCACTTCAAGAATACATGGCAGAAAATGTATCAAAAGTATTTCTTTAACAAAGCGGTATGAATACCTGCTTTCCCTTTGTGTTTGTCCTGAAGAAATATTGCAGCCTTTGCCTTTGGGTTGACTACAGGAAACTAAACCAGGTGACCCAGAAGAATGCCTACCCAGTACTGCCTATGTTGCACCTCCTCACTATCTTCCATGGAGCTGCTTATTTCTCAAAGTTAGACCTTAAAGGCACCTACAGACTAATTTTCATTGCAAAAGGTCATGATTATTTGACTGCAATCAGAACATGGTTTGGCAGTTATGAGTATACTGTCATGCCTTTTGGCCTCTGTAACGCTCCTTCCACTTTTCAACATTTTGTCAATGACATTTTTTCTGAACTTGTAGAGAAATATCTTGTGGTGTATCTTGAAAATATACTTGTCTACTTGAAGATATTTACGGTCACATTGCACATGTGCAAGAGGTGCTGCAGAAACTTCAAAAGAATAACCTGTTTGCAAAAGCCTCTCAGTGAAAGTTTCATACTCATTCTCTTCAGTTTCTAGGTTTCATAGTCTTGCAGCAAGGACTATTGATGGACACAGATAAAATCCAGCGCATATTTGCCTGGCCTGCACCTTCTTCAGTCAAATTCCTTCAATTTTTTTTTGGTTTAAGTAATTTTTACAGGAGTTTTATTGAGAATTACACCAAGAAAAATTTGAATCTTACTAACCTTCTTCAGAAAGACAATCATTGTGTTTTTACAGAACAAGCTGCTTTGGAGTTTGAAGCTCCAAAGAAAGCCTCCACCACTGCTCCAATACTCACTCACTTCAACAAGCTAGCTTTCACTAAAGTGGAGACAGATGCAAGCAACTAGGAAATTGCAGGAGTACTCTTGCAGTTTTCTTCCTCCTCTTCCCTCTTTCATCCTGTAGCTTTCAAGTCTTGAAAATTTATTTCTGCAGAGCTTAATTACAAGATTCATGAAAGTCTTGAAAATTTATTTCTGCAGAGCTTAATTACAAGATTCATGAAAAGGAAATTCTTGCAATTGTTTACTAGTTGAAAAAATGCCATTCATACCTTTTGAGCCTTATGGAACCCTTAGAGGTTTTAGCTGATTGCAAATCTCTTAAATATACCATGAGCTCAAAATTCCTTACACGCAGACAGGCATGATGGGCCAAATACCTCTTTGAGTTCAACTTTACAATCACACACCGTCCTTGGAAACAAGTGGTAGTACCTGATGCTTTATCACATCAGGACAACATTTACCCAGGTGGGGGGAGCACCTTTGCCAATAAAAGCCCTGAAAAAATTAGGACACTCTTCTCAAAGCAGTCTTCCCGAGTCAGTTTGATAATCACTCACCTGCAAGACACAGCTTCCAAACTACAAAAAGCTCAGCTCAACAACCCCAATTGTATCAAAATTTGCAAGAGTGCAAATCTATTAGATAGTGGTTAAAGTATTGATGAAAATTGTTATTTAGTTTATAAAGACCATATATTAGTACCAGATAATCCTTGCATTAAGTGAGGTATCTTTGAGTCAAGGCATGATTCTCCGCTCCCTGGTCATCTTGGGCAGGATAAAACCTACCAACTGATTGCACAAGACTTCTATTGGCCTGGTATGACCAAGGAAGTAAAAGACTATGTTAGTGTGTGCTATGATTGTAATTTTAACAAGTCCTTAAAACACCGGAAGTATGGGCTGCTCCAGCCACTTTGAGTTCTACCTATTCCTTGGCACTTGCTGTCTATGGATTTCATTTTTCAATTAAAAATTTATAGTGGTTATGTGGCTATTTTAGTAGTAGTAGATTGCTTTTTGAAGATGGCTTTATTTCTTTGCAGTAATTTGAACACCTCTTTGGAAGACTTAGCTCATTTATTCATAGAATATGTATTTTTGAAACATGGTCTCCCTGATAACATAATTAGTGATTGTGTATCTTTGTTTATTGCAAGCTTCTGGACCTTGCTATGCCAACATTTGAAGATCACTTGCAACTTATCAACGGCTTACAACCCAGAAATGGCTGGGCAAACCAAAGAAGTTAATCAGATTCTCAAAAAGTATCTCTGAATGTATGTTGCCTATCAACAGGAAAACTGGTTGGAATGGTTTCCACTAGCCAAGTTTTTCAGCAACAAATCCACTCATTTATCCAAGAAAAAGTTGCACTTCCAGACTCTTTATGGTAGAAACTGAACTTTCTCATCTATTAACGTAGGACCTTCTCAAACTGCTGCTAATTACCTTAATCACGTCCAATCCCTTCAATTGCAAATTCAAACCAACCTTGAAGCAGCAAATCAGTGCTACAAGGAGCAATCAGACCAAATTTGCACTACGGTGTGGAAACAAGAGGGGTGATACCCCCAAAGTTGTTCTCAAGTTCCGGAAGTTATTGTTCTAAGCGTCTGTAAGGAGATTGGATGCAATGAGTTTAAGAATAGAGAGAGTGATCATAAGATTAATTCCTTCCCTCCAATCCTTCTTATACCATTTCCTGGTGGTCTGGTGATATGAACTATATGTTATGTATGTTAATTCAATAGCCTCCCCCCCAACCCGGAGTTGAGAGTGAGGTGTTTTTGAGTCCTCCCTCTCAACCCTAACCTAGGTAAAACCACAAGCAGCAAGATAGATGAAAACATAACCCAAATTACAGAACCCTAGCTCCACCCTAACCCTACCCTGTACCAACCACCCCGTCCAAAACCATCCCCTTTGATATCACGTACGTCCGGTTTGTCCTTCTCATGGGCGGCCCTCCGCCGCGCCCTACTTGGAGCCCCCCGGTTTTATCCGTCCACGCGCACCCGTAGATCCCGCAATCGGTGAGTTGGCCCGCGCTTATGCCTGCGCAAACCTCCCCGGCGGGTATAACCCCTGATCGCCCTGCCCTTTCCTTCCGGACTAGCCTCCCGCGAGCTTGGTCAGGCCGGATCCATCACTTGATCCGCATTCCCTGGGAGGGTCGCAGCCCAGTGCCCCCCAGAGTAGGCCTGACCCACACCTGGTGCCAAGCCCCGCAAGCCCTGCCGCTGAGCCCTCATCCGCTGCTTCTGAGCCCGCGGCAGGCACTTCTGAGACCACGCGCACCCCAAATGCTGAGCCCAACCTACCCAACTGCTGAGCCCGCAGCCCGTGATGCAGCTCCCAATCCGAGGTCATAAATACAACACCACAACGGCACCAACCATTGAAGTAGGAGATCAGGTATGGCTCAATGCTCATAACGTTTTCAGTACTTGCCCAACCCAAAAACTCTCTGAATGGAAGATTTTCCCCTTCAAAGTTGAATCATTCATCTCTCCCAACTCTTTAAAACTTACCTTACCTGTAAAATGGAAAGGTATCCACCCTGTATTTTATGTGTCTCTCCTAGAGCCAGCTTGAGTACTATACCCGGGAAAGAATCTGTTATAATTATGGCCAGCAATTAGCTTTAGGCAAATGAGCAGTAATTAAAGCAAAAGAAATTCTGGACACCTTGTTTCAATAATTGCTTGATGGGCTCTCACAATGCAGCAACACGTTGGATGATATCATTGATGAATTCAATTGGATGATGAATGGATGGATGGAAAACAGCAGGGAGAAGAGCTCCTTAAGTACAAAAGATTGGCCTCTTGTGAGCCCATGATACAACAAGCCAAAAGGAAAATTTTCAGCCCCAAAAGTGCTCTACAGGCTCTACAGGCCTTGTTACTTGGTTTGGGCTACATCAGCCCACATGGCATCAGTCCCTGTACCCTTACAACAAGCCTATTTGGGTTCTTTCTGGTGTTTCCACCTCAATGGGGCTGAACCAGCCCCTGTGCTGTTCAATCCCTGAGCTGGTTGTCTATTACAACTGGTCCTATTGTCTCACACACTGGCTGGTTGCCTCATGCAACCAGCCCCTGGCCATACAAATGGCCAGGTGGGACCCAGGACACACCTGGGTCCGGTCTCAGACTCACATGGGGGGGTGTGACCAGCAGACATGCTGTCCCCCCCCTCTTTCTCTCAGATCCCTGGAGGGGGCGGTCAAATCCCCCACCAGGGGCCCTGGGGGTTGATACCCCCAGGGTTTCATCAATGGAAGTGGGCTGGGGGATGGTCAAATCCCCTCAGCCCCGTCGCTCCTCCCCCTTGGTAAAGGGGGGGGGGGGGGGGGGGGAGAGTGCCCCTGGCCTCTGCGTCGCTTTGATGGTGGAGGGGTGGTCAGGTCCCCCCCACCGCTGGTTGCTTTGTTGCAACCAGCCTTGTCATCCCCCGGGAAAGGGGGGGATGAAATCCCCCCTGCCCTGACGGACCGCCTTGTTGCAGTTGGTTGCTGGCTGGTTCAACCCAGCCAGCCACCCCCTCCCCCTCGCAATGGCAAGCAAGGGGAGGGGGAGGGAGCCGGGGCCGCTGGCCCTTGCTCCTGCGGCAGTGGCCGCCGTTTGCAACTGGCTGGGCCCATGCGGCATTGCACCGCGCGGGCCAAACCAAGGGATACAAGCGGCCCCAAGCCCAAAACCTGAGACAAACACACTTTGGCGGGCCAGCCCGTCTGACCAAGTATGTCCAAAATAAACCTTGGGCCCAATTATGCCCATACAAGCCCATCTGGCTGTATATGCCCATATCCCCCACCGGGCATGTTAGGGCCCGTGTACAAATGAGCCTGTTTCACACATTTTGAGGCCAGTTTCCCCAAATCAGTGACATCCACACAGGCCCGTATGGTTTTTGTGAGTGTCCAATGGGCTGGAGAGGCCCATATGTGCATCCCATTTGGATTAAACTTATATATAGCACACGCATAAGTGCATATGTATTTTAACACACCCCTTAATCCACAAGGGGTGACATCCACATATTAGTCACAAAGACTTGATGCTTGTTCCTATCTAAAGCCTTAGTCAAGATATCCGCAATCATTGCTCCAGTCAGCATGTACCTTAACACAATCTCCTTGCAGTTAACTGCATGGTGAATATAGTTATAGTGAACATTGATATGTTTTGTTCTTGAATGGAACACTTGGTTTTGCGCCAACGCAATGGCACTCTGGTTATAAGAATACAACAACACAAACCCTTGTGGTTAATGTGTATCCTCTAAGACTTTTCTCAACCATTTTGCTTCCTGTGAATCTGCTAAGTAAGCTCTATACTCAGCCTCTGTTGATGAAATACTTATTGCCAACACCTTCTTGGATATCCATGACACCAGATTCTTACCTAAGAAGAATAAAAAAACACTTGTTGACTTGCTAGTGTTACCATCTGCACAACTTGCATTGGAATAACCAACCAAATCAAAATTTGCTTACTTTGTAAACAACAGTCCCAGACTGTGTGTTCCTTTAAGATACCTCATAACTCTCTTAAACCCTGATCAATGCCTCATGCTTGGCTTCTCTAAGCGTTGTGACAAGAAAAAAATTGAAAAAGCAATATTGGGCCTTTTACACTGCCCCAAATAATTAAGCAATCCAATAGCTGACCTGTAGTTGTTCCCAGATTGAAAAAACTCCAGATACTCCTCATCTGTAGACTTCTCTAAACAAATTTTAGACTGCATGGGAGTACAAAACTCCTTTGCATCCTCTAAGCCATATTGCTTAAGAATAGCTGCCATGTAATGGCTCTGGTCTAACTTAATACCATTCTTGCTCTTACTGACTTTCATTCCTAGCACCTGTTGTGCCAGACCAAGATCTTTTATCTTGAATTCCTTTTTGAGTGTCTCCATGACTCTCTCTTTACCATTTCCAATAATGATAATTTCATCAACCCATACAAACAAAATTGCATCCTTTCTTACAAAAAGACAAGGGTTGGCCTCAGACGTCTTTAAACCAATCTGTATCAGTTTCACACTCATGGTATTATACCACAATCTAGCTGCTTGCTTCAATCCATAAAGGGATCTACACAGCTTGAGGACATATTCCCCTTTATCTGCTGAAAGAAAACTTCTAACACAGATTTTATTCATGGTTTCTGGTTTAGTCTCTACTAACCATTCACAAAAACCATCAGGGATTGACATATAAACAGTCTCCTCCTCTCCAAGTTTTTCATGCAAGTATGCTGTTACAAAATCAGCTTGTCTGATTTCTTCTCCCAACTCCACTGCCAGAGCAATGATGTAACTGAAGTTGGACAGCATTCCAGTTGGTGAGAAAGTTTCTTGGTAATTGATACCCTCTCTCTGCTTGAAACCCTGTGCAACGCATCTAGCTTTGAATCTTTTCAAAACTCCATTTTTGTCAAAATTCTTGTTTAACACCAATCTAGACCCCACAATGGTCTTTCCTTTTGGAACAGAATCCCGCTTTACCAATTCAAAGATACTATTATTTTCTAGAGAATCAAATTCCTCAAAAATAGCACTCTTCCAGTTGGCTCTCTCATCAGAATTCATAGCTTGGCCAAAGCTATTTGGGTTAACCCTGTTACGCATTTCTGAACTCAACTCCAGGACTTCATTGAGCATACACTGTTCCTGAAATGTATCTTCCTCATATCCTGCGGCAGCATAATGGGACTTCCATTCCCCATACCTATCAACTGGTACTCTTACCCTACCACTCCTTCCTACTGGAGGTGGAGGCTCATCAGGTTCAAAATTAAAGGACTCCCCTGAAGCGGGCACTGAACCCTCTGGTTGCACGTCTGCCATCTCTTCATCTTCTGGAACCACATGTTCCTCAGCCTTTGCTGGTGAAATAGGTCCTAATTCTATTTCTTTCTGTGACTTATTCACAACAAAATCTTCACTCCTTTTGAGTGGAAAGGTACTTTCATCAAATTTTACATCCCTACTACGGATAACCTTTCTTGTCCCTGGACAATAGATCCTATAAAATTTACTTATTAAATCATAGCCTACAAGTGCCCCTGTTCTGGCTTGAGGGTCTAATTTTCCAACCATCTCATTATGGTGGAAACTATAATAAACCAAGCAACCAATTGTTCTTAGGTGTGATGTTTTGGGGTAAAACTATCAAAATTGATAATGAGGACTCTTCCCATTAACTCTTACAATGTTATGCAACAGACTGACTGTACACATTAACTCAGCCCATAAGAACTTTGGTAGACAAAATTGAGACATAATAGTTCTGACCTTGTCCAGTAAATTCCTATTCATTCCCTAAACTATTCCATTATTTTGTGGAGTACTTGCAGTAGTGACTATATGAATGATACAATAATATTTCAAAAACCTCTCAAACTTTTTACTCAAAAATTCACCACCTCCATCAGTGATAACCCTCTTGATCTCCTTCATTAGACCATTCTGTTTCCAGAATTTGAAGATTACAGAAACCTCCTCTGTGGTCTGATCCTTAGATTGAATTGGTTTAACCCAAAAATAATTAGTTGCAGTATCAACTAAATCAATGAAGTATCTTGCCCCACCAAGGGACTCTGGTGTGAATGGCCCTGCCAAATCAATGGAAAATTCCTCTCTAGGAAAATCAGTACAATCTCTACTCTTTGAGAACACATTTCTAGTCTTAGCCCCTAAGGTAAAACTCCCACAGTTTCTGTCCTTTACCTTATGGCCACTTCTATTGTGATCAACAGTTCTCAAAGCTAAGATTTTGAACAAGCTTGCACAAAAAAGCTTGTTCCAAACCTTTCCAATAAGAACAGTTCTCCCATTCATATCAATAACAAACTTATCTTCTTTAAGATAATGGATCTGGAAACCTTTTTTCCACAACACTCCAAGGGACACAAGGTTATAAGGCAAATCTGGTACATAGAACAATTTCTCAAAAGAAATTTTGAAACCCAAGTGATTTGAAAGAATAAATTTTACAATTCCTTTAATCTGAATTGTTCGGCCTTTCTGACCAATATTTACAACTCCATCATAATCACTAAGATTTGAAAACAAATTTGGTTCAAAGAACATGTGATCTGTACAACCAGAATCAATCAAAACAAGAACATCCTCCTTCAATCCTCCTAATAGGAAAGATGCTTTATCAGTCACTGATAAGTTCTCATCTTTGAGGTTAAGATTACTCAATTTGTAATCAATCAAGTCCATTTCTTGATCCTCATCAATTTTGGCCTTCTTGTTGGGACCTTCTTCCCCAACAACCATTTCCATTGGACCATCAAAAACCACCATTGCAACGTTTTCAGTAGTGAGATTGACCTCCTTGTCATTCTCTTTGGACTTCTTCCTCTTCTTGGCCTCCTTGCAATCCTTAGCATAATGCCCCTTATTCTGACAATTATAGCATAAGACCTTAAAAAATCCTTTTTTGCCTTCTTGCAAGATTTTCCAGTCTTTCCAACAAGGGCTGTTCCAGAACCCCCCTTCATCTTGAACTGAAGATCATCCTTTTCAATCCTTTTCAGCATATCCTCCTCCCCAGGAAGAGGATCCAATTGAGAAATAATTCTGACTAAAGAATCAAACTCCCTTGGTAGCTTCTGAAGGATTAAGAGTGACAAACCCTCAGGATCAATGTTAAGTCCTGATAACTTAAACTTGGCTATGCTAGACCTAGCCTCTTCAACAAACTGTTTACAATTTGAATTTTGTAACTTGAACAGTTTATTGAAAGCTATACCCTTCTGGTGAACAGAATCACCAGCATAATTGGACTTATGCAACTTCCAAAGGATGCTGCACCTCCTTCTCTCATCTTCCCTAAGAGTATCAGCAACCCATGTCAAATGATTCTCATCAAGATTCCTAAGGATGAGATGATAAGACTTTTTCTCCACTTCTGAACTGATCAAAGTGTCATCTGCATCCATTATCTCCCCACAACAGATGTTGTCCAGCTCACTATCCATAAGGACAGCCCAAGCATTATAATTCTGACTGTTCAGAACTATCTTGGTGGAGCTAAAATCAGGGATATAGGACATATTCTTGGAAAACTTGAGGTCTTTGAGGTTCTCCAGAGTAAGGTACCAGGGTCTAGATGGCTTGGAAGTAATGATGATGTTGGTACTGATAATGTTTTATAATTATGGCCAGCAATTAGCTTTAGGCAAATGAGCAGTAATTAAAGCAAAAGAAATGCGGGACACCTTGTGTCAATAATTGCTTGATGGGCTCTCACAATGCGGTAACACATTGGATGATATTTTTGATGAATTCAATTGGATGATGAATGGATGGATGGAAAACAGCAGGGAGAAGAGCTCCTTAAGTAAAAAAGATTGTCCTCTTGTGAGCCCATGATAAAAAAAGCCAAAAGGCAAATTTTCCGCCCCAAAAGAGCTCTACAGGCTCTACAGGCCTTGTTACTTTGTTTGGGCTACATCAGCCCACATGGCATCAGTCCCTGTACCCTTACAACCAGCCTATTCCGGTTCTTTCTGGTGTTTCCACCTCAATGGGGCTGAACCAGCCCCTGTGCTGTTCAATCCCTGAGCTGGTTGTCTATTACAACTGGTCCTATTGTCTCACACACTGGCTGGTTGCCTCATGCAACCAGCCCCTGGCCATACAAATGGCCAGGTGGGACCCAGGACACACCTGGGTCCGGTCTCAGACTCACATGGGGGGGTGTGACCAGCAGACATGCTGTCCCCCCCCTCTTTCTCTCAGATCCCTGGAGGGGGCGGTCAAATCCCCCACCAGGGGCCCTGGGGGTTGATACCCCCAGGGTCTTTTCAATGGAAGTGGGCTGGGGGGTGGTAAAATCCCCTCAGCCCCATTGCTCCTCCCCCTTGGTAAAGGGGGGGGGAGAGTGCCCCTGGCCTCTGCCTCGCTTTGATGGTGGAGGGGTGGTCAGGTCCCCCCCCCTGCTGGTTGCTTTGTTGCGACCAGCCTTGTTATCCCCCAGGAAAGGGGGGGATGAAATCCCCCCTGCCCTGACGGACCACCTTGTTGCGGTTGGTTGCTGGCTGGTTCAACCCAGCCAGCCACCCCCTCCCCCTTGCAATGGCAAGCAAGGGTAGGGGGAGGGAGCCGGGGCCGCTGGCCCTTGCTCCCGCTGCGGTGGCCGCCGTTTGCAACTGGCTGGGCCCACGCGGGATCCCTTTGGCGGCCACAACAGCCCTGTGCGGGCCGTTGGGCCCCACGTCGGCCAAACCAAGGGATACAAGCGGCCCTGAGCGTGCCGCGGCACAGGTAGCAGCCCCAAGTGGGCTGCAACACGGGCGGGGGCCCCAAGCCCAAAACCTGAGACAAACACACTTTGGCGGGCCAGCCTGTCTGGCCAAGTATGTCCAAAAGAAACCTTGGGAACAATCATGCCCATAAAAGCCCATCTGGCTGTATTTGCCCATATCCCCCACTGGGCCCGTTAGGGCCTGTGTACAAATGAGCCTGTTTCGCACGTTTTGAGGCCAGTTTCCCCAAATCAGTGACATCCACACAGGCCCGTATGGTCTGTGTGAGTGTCCAATGGGCCAGAGAGGCCCATATTTGCCTCCCATTTGGATTACACTTATACGTAGCACATGCGTAAGTGCATACCTATTTTAACAGACTCATCCCTCTCCAGAACCAGTCAATTTCCAAGACCATCTAGAGTGGGAAGTAAGCTGTATTCAGGATTCAAGGTAATGCAAATAAAAAATTCAATACCTTTTCAAATGAACTGACTTCCATTCTGAAAAAGAGTGCACCTTGTGGAAACCAGCCCATCACCTTTGCAACTCTCCTGATTTGGTTCAACACTTCCATGTGAACTACCCTTGCAAAACTTTCCAATCTTGATACCACCTCTTCCAATCCCATTCCACATTTTCATTCCATTCCATCCCATAAATCTCATCACCTTTCCCATCTTATCCAATTCTCCCTTTCAGTTTCTTAAATTTTTTTTCTGTCACAATCTTTTGATTTTTAAGTTTCTTCATTCCAAGTGAATTCTATTCCTTAAAACACAAAATATATATATAATGATAAAAAAAAAGAATAAAAGAAAACACAAATAAAATTACGTAAAAATTTAAAGGTTTTCCTTTATCTTTCTTTCTGTCTCTTCCCAATTCTTGGTCAACTCTGCAACCATTGACCTGAATTCATCTAAATCCTTGTCATTTATTAGAGTCGCTATTTGCCTTAAAGCCAGTGTTTGTGTAACCAGATGTTTCTCAAGCATCTCCTCACACTTTTCAGTCCAAGCCCTCTTTGGCTGGGCATTCCATCCACCTTCCTCCAAGAGCTCCTCATATGCTCATTTTCTTTGGCCTCTTAAAGAACCTCCTCCAACATTGCCAGTCAACCACCTTGTATCAGTCTCAATTGGCACCACAACTTGCACCTGGTTCCCCTTGCTCTGGCCTTCCATCCCAATTCCTTCCACCACCTCCCTTTCCTTTCCAATTTCCTCCTCTTGTACCGCTCCATTCTGTTTCCTCCCTCTTCTCTGTTTCCTCCTTCCCGTTCTGCTCCTTTTCCTTCTTCAGTTTCTACCCACTCTTCCCTTGTTTCCTTGGGTATCTCCACAGCTTTTTCTTCACCTTGCACTTTGCCTCACACCTGGGAATTCATCTGGGCCACCTGGAATTTGGTCAACATTCCAAAATATGGCGGTGGGGGTGGGGGTGTATTGGCGGTGTATCCTCAGAATATTAGAAGTACTATGAAGAATGACAGTTTCATTTTATTAGTTTCATTTTCTCATTAGTCAAAGTCTCTAGACTTACTTACCTGGGTTCTGGATCCCCAAGAATTTGATCTCTCGCATTGACAGTACATGATACTTAACTTGTGGTGCAGACCTTTGACTTGGTACTTAACTTGTGGATGCCACTGGGGTATCAACCACCAGCTTGCTATTTAAAAGAAAGGTACAAGCCACTTTTCAAAAACAGCATTTTTTGAATTTGCCTTGGAGGCCTCATACGGGTATTAGGGATGCATCTCTCATTTTGGAAAATGCAGTTTTTGAAACAACAAGAAGACAATGACAACATAATCAAATCAAAGATTTTATTTTAGAGTGATGAACTATAATATTAATTTGTGGTATACAGTAACTAAAACAACTTTTTGAATCAATGGGAAACTCATCTAAACACTTGCAGGAGCTTGGGTATTTACACCCGGGAAACTGTCACACTTCAAGCTTAAGGATTATTGTCTTCTTCACTTCAAAATATTCTTTCCTCAGTACCATCTACCCCAGTCATAAGCTTGACAAAAACAAAGTACAACATCAATGGTGCCTTCTGATTACCTCCTCTGGCTTATGTAGCAACCTTTCAATCTTGGCAACTGACTTTGTATATACTTGCAAATCTTGAAGTTAACTCTACTTCGGTCAACCATCCATTTGAGCTTTTCTCTTCCACCCTGGGTATCATCAAACCTCAGAATTCTATTCTTGGTCACGCACTCACACTACTTTGCACCCATGCCTAGATAGCCACAAACTGTATAGTTTTCAAATGGAATATTCCCTTACCCTGCATAAACTAAATCTTCACATTTGCATTTTTTCACATGTCATTGCTTCCTGCCCCATCTGTTACATCCTTTTAAGCTCAGATTCTATTTTCTGCAACTATGATACAAACTCAGAAACAACTGTACTTTTATTTCATTTCCAATTCCATTCATTTCATTCATTGCCTTATTGCCTCCTAGCTGTAGCCAGACATCTATCAGGTTGTATCTAGTCACCTTTGGATTACCTTATAAAGGCTGTGTTGCCTGCCTGAAGATTGTCTCCTGAGTTATTTAATTTCATACATTCTTGCATCTTGCTAAATCCAGTCATCACATTGAGCTTGGATTTGGTTTCCTTTCCATTGGAACATCTCTCCCCTCTTGCTGTTTGTTGAGTAAACCCATAATGAGTTTGCACTTTTCATTTAGCCTTGTTAACTCGCACTTGCTCTTGCACTCAGTCTCTTCCTTTGCACTCACAATCATCTAAGATTTCCCTATAGTACATGGGGTGGTCATGTGAAATTTGGTTCATTTATCCCTGTCCTGTTAGGATTTAATTTTATTGATATGGTTGAATCAAAAGGAAAGGAAGAGGATAGGAAACTTATAAAACCAAGAGCAGTGGATCTGTGAGTCAAAGGGGAACTCTGGTTCAACTTAAGTTAGAGAAGATAATGATCATTCACTTGAGAACTTGCAGCTTAATTAGACAAAGTACAAGTTAGGCTGACCAGTGGTTGAAAAGATTAGAAACATAAATGTATAAGATGTTTTCAATACTGAGCCACAGAGTCCACTGCGGAAAGAAAGCTATGTGCTACACTATTTCCGCACACAATCCCGCTCCAGTACTGGATACTTGCCTAATCCTTTGAGTTATAATACTCGCTCTGCACCAAAAAAACTACCATTCCAGCCTCTGTTTCCTAGGATTCTTCCTTCAGCTAACACACAATGAAATAACAATAATAAAAAATCTTGGACTCCCAAAAAATCTCTTCACTGAAATATTCTTTTTCTAATTCTCCAAGTTAATTACAGAGAAAAAATTCTTTTGGCACACATCAAGACACTAATAAAAGGGAAAATCTGCTTTAAAGACTCCTAAATTTATCCAACGTTACACTATGAAAACTGTGTAGAAAACTCTCCCTCCAAAAGAATTCCCTTCTTTCCTGCTACCCATGATAACATACCAACTCCTTATATACACAAAAAAAAAATTAAAACCACAATAAAATGAGGAAAAACCACAAAAAAATTCCTCTGCACCAACTCCCTAACATGTCCTGCAATGACCCGTCACCCTATTAGTCCTGATCCTACTAGCTGATCTGTCTGCATACATTAGATTCAGTGATACTATTGTAACCTTCAATGACCCTCATAGTTGATCTGCCACAATGCAGCGCTAGAGTCCAATCAACTTCAACCTTTCTCTAGCAGATCCCCTTTGATCCTGCATACGGAATCACAGATGACCCTTGTCAATCTTCATTACGGATCCCCGTCAATCTGCATGCCGCCTCTTTGACTCTAGTTCCCAATTTTCCTAAAACATAAATATCATCCAAAACCTTTGTGCATACCCTGTAGCCACCCTGGATACATACTCCATAGCTATAATCACTTGCAGGCACATTCCTACTCCAAAATAAATAATTGCAGAGGGGGTTAATTACCAACCAAAAATTTTTTTCTGAAAAAGGCAAGAATCCAGCTATTGATCCACAAAAGACTAACCTACAGCCGTTGCTTTCACAAAAGGAAAAAGCTTACCCAAACTTCTATTGTGCTGGGGGAAATTTGCACCCACACAGCTGCTGAGCCAAAGATTTTCCTCTTCTGGAGTAGGCAATTAGCCAAAATTTGACTTTTCAAGCTTATTGTCCTGCGGCTTCTGCAACCACCCACTTCTGAGCCCTCTTGTATTTTCAACTGCTGAGCCTACTTGTGTTTGTGTCTAAATATAGCCACCACACCTCACTAATTGGAGGACAGCATAGGGCTGATTTGAGGCAGAAGAGCCACTAGGATCAATGATAAAGGTGCAACTGGAACTATAACCAAGCTAGTATAATATAGAGTACATACTGGATAAAGATACTCAAGAGCACAATAGTGATAGTGAGGAATATGTACACTCAGAGAAAGGATTGCACTCAAGATTTGGGCAATAAAAGCAGTAGAAAAAAATCCCAACAAGTCCCAGCCTGATAAATGATAATTCCTCAAAGAATTCCTCAAATTACTTAATCTTCCTCAATGCATTACCCAGCTTCCTCAAGCTTCCTTGAAGAAAATCTTAGCTTAATTGATTCTTCTTTCATTCTTCATTGCCTTTTAGTGTGCAGCCTCAAAATAGTATGGCTTTGTCTGGTGAAAGTATAGTTAATTACTTGATAGTTCCTAGTTCTGCTCCAATCTACATATTGTATTCAAATTCTGAAAATGGTTCTTCCTTTTCCTCCCTCTCCTTGTAGCAAAAATTCTTGTTCCAGGGACAACCAAGGCAGATTTCTTCCTGCTACCAGTGCCAAAAAAAACCTATAGAGTCAATGCTAAATTTACATCCAGCTCTCACGCCAAAATTGTGTCACTAAATTTTGGTTTTCATGGCCAAGCTCACTCCTGTTCTTCTTCTTTTTCTATCTCTGTATTGCAGTATAATTTCAATGGATCCCCTGAAAAGGCTGATATTATTCTTGTGCCTCAACCTCCTTCCCAGTGAATCTTGATAAAAACCCAGTTTTTCATGAATTCTTCCTCACTGAAGATAATTGACATAGTGAACCAAATTCATAATGTTTTTCTTAGTTTCAAGAAATCCAGCATGAAGAAAACCAATAGATTAAATGTAAAAAATGTGTGTAAATTTAGGAATTTCATTCAAAATTTTTAACTTCTCTTTTATAAAAAAATGTATTCCTTTTGAACAAATTTTCAAATGGTAATTATGGTCAAAACCAGATTCTATCTCATCCTGCAGCGCATGTTTGACCATAATTCAATCAGATTGAATCAAAAAAGCCAAAAAAAACTTATCAACAACTGTTTTTGCTTTGAAGAGCAGTTATTCACCCAGTTTGGAAACCCCAAAAAAAGGAACACTGCAGAAAACAAGTTAGAAATTTTCAATATGAAGGACACTGGCTAAAAAACTGATTTTATCTCCAAAGGGCAATGTTAAATTCAAAAAATAAAACCCTCCATTCACAAGCTAAAATGGTTCATGTGGCATGGACGCAAGTAGGAAAAACAAAGAAATTTGAGTATGGGGCTTGGCAGTGGGGGGACACAGAAGGCGCGGAATAATAGGTTTGAAAATTAAAATCTAGCTAGTTTCCTTCTCTGGTGGAGGAAACATGGGCTCAGAAGTGTTCAGTTTCAGGTTCAACAGCACAATAGGAGAGCTGAGCCCCAGTTCTGCCTTTTGCAGAAGCAATAGCTTGAGTTATTTATTTTGAGGAATCAATAGCTGGAGTCTTACCTTTTGCAGGAAAATAATTGTGTTCAGTAACTATCCTCTCCTGCACTTATGGATTTTGCAGTCAGAATGAAAAATCAAGGAATCAGAACTAAGGGGTATACATCCAAAAATCTGGCTATGCAGTATGCATCAATATTTCCCAATAAATGTAATCAAACAACACAATTGCAGAGAAGGAATGCGGATAAATCAGGATTTGTAAGGAAGATTGAAGGGTTATTCCATAATGCCATATTCAGGATCAACAGGGATCTTCTTTGGAAGATCAATGGGGATCATTTCTTGGCAATTAATTGGCAGAAATTGATTGGTAGGGTCAAAAGAGATTGCAGGAAGTCAACAAATATAATGTATGTGGACAGATTGTCTAGCAGGATCAGGAATAATAGTAGGCCGGTTCATTGCAGAGTGTGTTAGGGGGGAAGTCTAGGAAGTCATCCTTTTGTTATTTCCTTTTTTTCCAGAGTTTTAATTTTGGGGCTGTATATAAAAGAAGTTTGCCTGTTTAGCAGTAGGGAGCAATTTATATTTTATGTTGTATTGTATTTTGTACAGGGGAATCATCTTATCATACTGTGACAGAGTTTATTATTGTCATCATATATCAGGTGTCTTTTTATCATTGGAGTGTCTTCTGGGCAGAGAGGTATTAGGTACCCTCTCTTTAGGAAGTTAGAAGTTATCTCAGGCAATAGTTCAAGTGCAGAGCTTGTTGGGGAGTCTGTGCTAGTTTATTAATTTTATTTTGTTGCAAGCTAGTAAAGGGAGTATCTGTGGGACAACAAGTGTTAGAATAGGTGGCTCTTCTTGTGCAGAGTGGGTATTGTAACTAAAGGTTTAGAGAAGTATCCATTGCCGGAGCAGGATTGGTGCGGACATTGAGCGTAGCACATAATTTCTTTCCAAAGAAGCATTTTGTGGCCCAGACTGGTTACAAATGGCTGATTTGCCACCCATCTCAGGTGTGAAAAAAAGAAAAAGAAAGAAATTAAAATAAATAAAAAATTGAAGAAAAACAAAACAAAACAAAACAAAAAATCAAAAAAAATCAAATAAATAGAAAAAAAAACAAATTAAAAAAGGATTAAAATAAATATATGAAAAATTCACCACTCCAGGGTCATGAATGCACATTCATGGTTAATTCATTTACTTATTTAGGGAATTATTTTCCTAATTCCCCCAATTCTTTATTTCACGTATTTTTACGTCTTTGCAATGTCACCCTCACACAGACAAATCCTTTGTTTCACAGGTTTTCAAGAATTCATTTTTTTGGAAATTTGACGCCAAAGCCCTTCATCTAGGTGTCTGAAAGCCTTATAAAAATATTTGGTAATTTTGGAAGCATTGAAAAACCTTAAGAAATTAATTCAAAAAAACAAAAAAATCAAACTTCTCATTACATTCTTGAATTCTTTTCTTTGCCTTTTCAATTAATTTCTTTTGGTAATTCAAGAACTACAAAAGGTAAAAAAAATTCAAAATATTTTGGAAATTTCTTTGGGATCTTTTGGATGTATCCTTGTCCTCCAAAATTAAGTCCAACATTAAAACACTTCAAAATAGCACATCATTTGAATGTTCTTTTTACAGATCTGGCACAGTCAAAAGATTTTTTCTTCATCTTTGGATGCTTTTATAAAGTTCTTTAAATGAAAATTGAGGGAAACTTTGGTGCCAGATGTGAAAAAAAACATTAAAATGAAATTGTTATTTTGAAGCGTTTTAATTTTGGATTCAATTTTTGGAGGCCAAAAATACATCCATAAAATACCAATAAATTTACAAAAATTTTTGATTCTTTTTATAAATGTTTGTTTTTGAGCTTGAATACCAAAAAAAAAATCATTTGAAACAGCAAACACAATCATCAAAAAATGCAATGAGAAATTTGATTTTTTTTTAAACCTTTGGAATGAATTATTTAAGGGTAATGTTAAATGGATGGCCCATTGATCTGTGGACACAAATCAAAATGAGCAGTGGACAAAACTTAAAATGAGCCGTGGAAAAAACTCAAAATGAGCCGTGTGGAACACCACACAACCACATTCAAGCCATGTCCATGTCCCCACAACTCAAAGAGCCGCGCAGCCCACACACAATGGTCAGGGCTCTTGTGGGATGCTGCACGACTACATTCCAGCTGTTTAGAACTCCACACAGCTTGAATGTAGTTGTGTGGAATCCCACATGCCACCAGAGTGTGGGGCTTTTCCTGCTTGGAAAATTTTTATTTTATTAATAGATGTCCAAAGTGCATGACTGAATTTGAAGGGCTTTTCCTGCTTGGAAAATTTTTATTTTATTAATAGCTTTCCAAAGTGCATGACTTTGTGTTTTGAATGTCTCAAAGGCTTCCACTGATTTTTTTTAAGTCTGTGGTAGCCTCTGAAACCATTGAAACTGTGACTTTGAATGCAAACAACAACTTTAACTGAGTGGTAAAGTTATGAGAAGCTTCTTTTAATGGAAACTCTTCTTTCATATTTGTTTGTCTAATTAAAATATTTTTTTACATCCTCAATTGGGTATGGAAAAATTCCTAAAGTGGTGAATCCACTTTTGTTTTTTTGATGAGTTCATGCATTTTCAGATGAATTCATCCTGTTTCCACTCAATTATAAACATTCCATTTCCAAAATTCAAAGAGCCTGTTACCACCTGGTTAAAAAACCAAACCAAACAAATTTTATCCCCCCTCTATTTATCCTTCATAGTGGCTTTGCCCCAAACTTGCCAATTCTTATCTTTTGAAATAAATCTAATGATGAATGTGGATCATCTGGGTTTTTTATCCCATCAGTATTGATAAATTCAAAGAGAGACTTTGGTCCAACTAAATTACTCCATGAATTATCATATGCAGGCAAGCTATCTACCACATTTTTGAATTCTTTCAAATATTCTGTCAATATTTTATAATATAAATAATGTTTAGGTTTCCAAACCTCTGGTAAAATTTGGTGCTTTGTGTTGGACAGGGAAAACAAATAATGTGCATAGTCAAAAAAGACGCCTTGCATCATCACAACCTTTCTCTTCAAGCCCATTATGTGGTAATTTCTTTTTAATATTTCTTCCTCCTTTGGGTCTTCTATTATTCCCAGTTTGTCAAAAAAACTCTTGAAAAACCAATCTTTTGTGAAATCAAGTATAAAAAATGTATATTTTGCCACCACAAGTCCATAAAATTCATTTTCCAGATTGGGGTCCATTTTGGGCTCTCTGAGGAACTTTGCAAGGTCAATAATTATGATTTTGATTTCTAAAAAAAAGATTTTTTTGCTTGGTCATCATGTCTGTCTCTTGCTATTCCCTCAGTAAAAAATTACTGTGCCTTTTGAAAAAAAGAAATTTGAAACTTGATTGCTCTTGTTAATTCCTCTGAATCATTAAACTGGGGAATTCCGTTCTCTGTAACTTCCTCCATGCAGTTAGAACCCAGACAAGAGAAAAAAAATAAATCTTTTTCATTCTTGCAAAGGCCTGGATAGGTTTATTTGATTAATTGAAAAATTAAAGTGAATTCATAGTGATCAGTTTTTGCATTGATTGTGCTTGGAGACAGTGATAAAAGAGGAGGGGATAACTACAGGGTGCAGGAAAAGGTAAAATTTAATTTGGAATATCAAGGAGATGCAGGAAAGCTGTAAATGCATCTTGATAAACTCTTCTGAATGAAAAATAGTGTGCAATAAATTTAAAAACAAACAACTTTGGGGGGGTTCCCCACCCCCCAAAATGGTGGACTCAAGCTGTTTACGGGGGTACACAGCTCAAAATTGCCGTTTCTGGGGGGTAAATGGCTCCTATACGACCCCCAGGGGTTGCGCGTGTTTGCAACGGCCCTTTGTAGTCGTATATGGGCCCCCACGGCTCAAATGGGCCGTGTAGGGCCCTAAATGACAATCACACAGTTGGAGCCATGAATTTATCATCACCCATTATTTAAGGTGTAAGATAACATCCACAAAAGCGCTGTGGTGACCAAATCTGGACAACCTGGACCAGATGTGGAAAAATTCAAAATTTTTTTACAATTCTTTTATTTAGGTGTTATTCAAAAAAAAAAAAAAATTGGAATTTTTTTTTTCAGTATCAGTCCTCCAATTTCCTCATCCTCCCTAACATCCCTCTGTCCCAGTGGTCTAGGACAGGCCTCTCTTGGTCTCATCACCTAGGCATTGTGTTCAATCCCTTCTCTCTTTGTTCCCCCCACCCTTTTGGCGTGGCCACTCACGCCCTCCAACAATCACCTACTCAGACCCATCCTCATCACGAGCCCAACAAGTTCAATTGTCTCCTTGCTTGGGCCAAGACTGATCACCTCATGGCCGGAAAGATGTTGAGATCAATGTACGGCTCAGAACCGTTCCAATCGGATGGTACAGCCCTCAAAGATTGGATTTGAGAGTACCACATTGGTGTCTTCAATCCCTGCTCTCCTGCTACTGATACTACTACTACTACTACAAAGACCACGACAACAACAAGTTTGACCACCAACCAAACCTCATCCAATCCTCCTCCTTCATCTTCTTCTTCTTCCATCCCAAACCAACATCCTTCTCCATCATCCATCCTAGGATTCCTCAAGAATCCTACGACCAAAACCATCACCCCTACCCAATTTGCCGTCTCCAATCTCATCAACCATCATAGTCCTACTCTTTGTCAGATCAGATAAAACAAACAGACAATCTTCAGGTGGCAAGACAATTGTGAGGCTGTTTGGCTTGATAGTCTGCTTCTCAAATTGCTCAAAGATTGATGGTCAAGCCAAGGAGAGATGCTCTACTCTCATCAGGTTTGAATTTGACCCTCTTTCAAAACCAGTCCAAGTAGAAAAATCATTGATTGTCAAGATCATCCCATTATCCGACTGTCAGATTGGCATCCCTGACCCTTCATCCTCACTACTCCATCTCATCTCTCCTACCAATCCATTCATCCTCCCACCTTGGCATCATCAGCTGCCACATCTGTTGAGCAACCCTTCTCGATTCCAGACGTGCACATCATCAATTCATCCATTTGCACCCCCTTCCATCTTTGGGTGGAGGTGGGAAAACATTGTCTACCCCCCGCGGACATCTGCGGGCGGTCTGGTCCATTTCCTTTCCCAACCTTTTGGCCTTTGGGTGAGGGGTGGGTGATCCCAATGTTGTCGCGCGCGCCCGTCCGCAGACGGACGCAAGAGATGGTGAAGGGATGAGAAGGATCCCACCCCGGTCAGGGAGGCCGGATTTCCACCAGCCTGAGTGATCAAATTTTTCTGATCACCTGAGAAAAAAAAAAAAAAAATTCCGCTCCATTTGTAGAATCAGTTGTACATAGTCTAACAGGGCCTGCTGCCCATATAAGGAGGAGCTCTCCCCTGCCTTTTGGGGGGGACATCACATCACATCCTATCCTACCAGGGAGGAAAAACATCACTACTATCTTGAAATTAATTATCCGTGGGGTCTCATTCCCCTTTTTCTGAGACTGAAATTTGGGTATATCCATGATTGCCCCTTGATCCTTGAGCCTCCATACTCAAAACCCTGATCCTTGATCTTTATCACCAACCAATAGCTTTGCTGTTTGAACAAGAATTCAACTGATTGAATTCTTGAGTGTGTTACACTACTCCTGATCCCTTTATCCAACCATACTGGTCCTGATCATCCTTTGATTATCTTTCTGGACCCAGTCACGTTTGACTGAAGAGGTTTTATTAAGCTTAAAACCTGGAGTGTTAAGCCTCCCTTCATTTCTTTTGAAGTTGAATTCCGCCACGCTACTCTTGAGTCCCTTGAGAAGTGTTGGGTTATCCTTGTTTGAATCAGTTATTGTTTTTCTTCTAGAGCTTCTTCAAACAATTAGCTTTGTCTTTTGCAGCCACCCACAGTTATCTGGTACCCTTCAAGCGCTTGATTGCGGAGAGTTGGGAAGGTTAATTGAGAAACTGGAGGTTGTTTGGGATTGAGTTGATCTTTCCTAAGCTTCTGCTGACGACCAGAGCTATTAGCTTGTGGGCGTTGTCACTTACAATTGCCTTGTCTTGTTGAACTCTGAACAATCTTTGACTTCTTCCATTCAAGTTTTCCCCAGCATCATCTTGCCTCAAATAGTGTTGTTTTCCCTAGCTACCAACTACTATCATCTTTATCCTCTTACATTTGGTCCCTTGTTTACCAGTTTCTGGACTTTGATCTTGGTTAAATTTAAATATTTTTTGTAACACTCAGGAGGGCAGCCTAAACAGCACCTTTCCCCTCCGCAGAACTGCTGCCGCCTAGCACCTTCTGGAGTCTTACAGCGCAAATAAATGATACAAAGCAATTTTAATCTTTAATAAGATTTGATAATTCACCTAAAAAGATTAATTAAAAATTCAAAGGAAATGATCCAAACATACAATGAGAAATTTGATTTTTTTTTTGACTTTTCTGATTTCTTTTAATTAATTTTTGATTTTAAATGAATTATTCAGGGTTTGATATTCAATCTTAAAAATCAGAAAAATAATAATATAGATTACTTTCATTCTTTTGGAAATTCTGAAAGCTTAAATCACCAAAAGAAAATTTATCAAACATGCAAAGGTAAATTTTGTTTTTCAAATGAAATTTTAAAGGTTTTAGAATGCTTCAAAAAACACCAAAAATTTTTCATAAGGGTTTCAAACACGTAGCTGCAGCTGCCGCATTGAATTTGCAAAAAAATGAATTCTTGAAAAACCTTGAAATAAAGGATTTGTACATGTTAGGGTGACCTTGCAAATACATAAAAATCTGTGAAATAAAGGATTTGGGGCACAAGAAAAATAATGCCCAATAAATAAATAAAATATATAAAAAATATAAAAAATATAAATAAAAATAAAAATTTGCAACCCTACACAACCCATTCACACCTCAAAATGGGTTGCAAACAGCCATTCACAACCCAGATGGGTCGCAAACAATGCCACGCAACCCATCTTAAGGTGTGAAAGCTTTGTGCAGGGTTGCAAATTTACCATTGCCCTTTGGGAAAATAAAATAATTGTTGCAAATGCAATCATATTAGGGTTTATTAAAGTATGAAAATCTGCTATGATAAAATTATCATATTTTTCAAAAAAAATTACTTTGTTAATTTTAGATTCCAAAGATACATTAAAACCCACTGGGAGTATTTGAAAATTGAAGGTTCTATCAAAAAGGTGGATTTCAAATTTCAAAAAATACCATTTATTAAGCATCATCAATAAATATTTTGGTTCAAGACTCCAGATACAATAGAGTCAGCTGGAACTTACTCCAGTTGTCCTTGGGATCTATTTCTTATATCTCCAAAAATTTTTAAAGTGACTTTTGTTTCCTATGATTTTGGTTTGAGGGTTCAATCATACCACTCCAATCTGCAATGCATAACTTCTAAATAAATGTAATTTACTGTAAAAAATCAACTCCTGAATGGTAATATTGTGTTTCAATAAAGAGTCACCAGGCCCAAAAATAGCCTTCCACAAATATTGAATACAATTGAAAACATAAAAACACATAGTTACATTATATAACCCCCTTTAAACAGTATATGTTCCAAATTTGTAGGTATTATGCTTGATTATTTGGTTATTTGGTTTAATGTCTCAATGTGGAGGGCTATCCCTATTTCTATCTCCAGCCAAATTACAATTGAATCAAATAATCAATATAAATAATTTAACCCATTTTAATGGAAGAACCACCATTGAGTTACATCAAAAAAATCTCAATTTCTGATTGAATTCAGTAATGCTTCCCCTGGATTATTTCCCACAAAATTTCAGGTGTCCCCAGTATCCTCAAATTTATTTCACCCATCTTCCCAACAATGACTTTCCCAATATGTTTACACTTGCTTCTTATTCATCAGAATTTGTTTTTGAGAGATGACTTATCTCAATTCTTGACCTGCTCATACATTCTCTGCCTTCTCTTCCAACTAGAATACTTCAAATCCAGAGATCCTTTCCATTTCCTCCTCACTGCTCATTAAGTCCTCCGTCCAAACTCCTCATGAATCTCAACCCTGTCTTCCATTCTCTCCTCCTTGATCTCCTTGCAAAATCTCTCATCTTACCAACTTTCCATCCCGGCTTCCTTTGTGATTCTTCTCTACCATTAAATATTGATCTCCTCTACCAATTCTACAGCTCAATCTCCTCCATTCCTGTCATCATTTCCCCTCCTTGCCCTACCTTCCTCCTTCACTAAAAACTTGAGCCTCAACCAACTCCCAAGTCTCATCTTGTTCATCAACATCATCAACAGCATCCCCAAATCTCTAAATTGTAAATCTCCATCTCTTCCAATCAATAGCTCTCAAACCTGCCAGTCATCCCCAAGTTCTGTCTAGCAGTGAGACTTCCAACCTTGACCAACTCTCCTCTCTATTTTTCATCCCATCTCTTCTGAATCCTCAGTCTCAATCCTTTGCTCTCTGATTGTAATTACAACACTTTCCCTGTGTTTCTTCTCTGTTGGTCCTTTGGAAGAAATAAATCTCTTAAATATTCACGGTTAAAAGCCAAGTAGAAACATTTCAACCCCAGGACCAATAGACTCATCCTCCTCACTCCTGAAGACTCTAACAGACTCAATTCCAAATCTTTCAAATTCAAAATTCTCCCTCTGGCAGTTGACAATACTCACCATATTCTCCCTCAAAGGCATTGCCCACTGGCTAACTTCCTCTGATCCTGGCAAGTGCCCTGCGGACATGAACTTTGAAATTTTTGGATACATTCTGGCAAAGTTTGACAACTGAACATACGTGAATTGCGTCAAGGAACATCACTTAGCCAATGAAATCGCCCTCTGGAAGTCAATAAATGATTTTTTTGCCTCATTGCAAACTGCCAACATATCCCAAGTCTTCTTTCACTTCATAAATCTTCAATTTGACCCCAGGAATATTTTGAAGTTTATCACAGAAGTCAAAGCATGTCTACTCCAGATATCTGAAATCAGAATAAAGATGGACAATGATATAGTGGCCTGCCTCATTCTGTCCTAATCTCGCCCCCAAATAGATCATCTCAAGACCCCCATCACCCACTCACTCAAAGAGAACAAAATAGACGGTGATGTTGTTCTTCAACACCTCAACCAAGTCAATCATGAGGTCGCCACTGGATCCTAGGCTTCAGCCATGCTCTCTCATCAACAGATCCTACGATGCAAGTCCAACTGGAACAATCCTGAAGCAAACAATCCAAAAGACTGCTGCCTCTGGCTATATCCCCATCTTTTGCCCAATTATTCCTCCTTGTCAAACTCCTCCAGCTCCTCTCAGAAATTCAACCCAACTAACAAGGCCACCGCAAATCTAGCATTCAACTTTTCCATGACCCATTTTCCTTGCCTTTCAAGATACCAGATAATCCTTGACTCCAGCGCCTCCCAGAGCATGTTCAACAGTCCTCAATTCTTCAAATTCCTGGAGACTGATACAACCAAGATAAAAACTGGTAAACTGAGATCCTCCATTTGATCTACTGGGATAGGCCCCGCCTCAATCTTCACCTCCCATTCCAACCTCACTCTCTCCAACTCCCTACTTATCCCCAAAATTGCAGTCAACCTCATCTCCCTGGGCCAACCAATCATGGGAGGTTGCTCCCTGATAAAAACAGCTCCCAATCTCTTCAAAGTAACTCTTGGCAATGAGACCGTGCTCAAAGGACAAATCCAGGATAATCTGCTGATTGTAGACAAATCAACGTACCCCACCACTCTTGAGGCCTTTTCTTTTCTCTCCCTATCCACTCTTCATAAACTCTTTGCGCATCCCCATCCCAAGTAAACAAAGCTCCTTTCTTATAGCTTCCCCAAACTCTGCTGGGAAAATCCCTGCTGCTTATTGGGCGCCAAGGGTAAGATCCACCAGTCCCCTTTAAAGGCACCTTTCCCCAAAGGAAAGAACACTTTGATGAACAGCACGCTGATCTCTGTGCACCAATTAAACCTCCATCCAGAACTGGAAATAGATACTTCATGGTCCTAACCAATAATTACTCCCAATTCAAAACCTGCATTCCCCTCAAACTAAAATCCAATGCCACAGACAAAATCATCAACTTCATCCGCCTGCAATCCAACCTCTTCTCCAAAAAAATCAAACAATTTCACTCTGACAACAGTGGAGAATTTGTAAACTCAAAACTCAGCTCCTTTTTCATGGAGGAAGGAATCCTTCAATCCACCTCCAAACCTCACATGCCTCAGCACAATCCCAGTGCCAAACAAGCAAAACAAACCCTCATCAAAGCTTGTCACACATCCATGCTTGACATGAACATCCCCTTGGAACTATGGGATGAGATCATCTCCAGCTGCTGTCTTCTCCAAAATCTCATTCATTACCCCCCCAAAAAAAATTCACCATTTGAACTCTGGAATGGTTCACCACGAAAACTCAACCCTATCCGCGTTCTGTGCTTGAAAACTGTAGTTCTCAACCAACGCCATCCACCTTCCTCAAAGTTTGACAAAAAAGAAATCAAAGGAATCCTTGTAGGATTTGACCTACAGCTTTTGTCTTTTTTTCTTTTCTGTCCATCCATCAATGATGTTATTTTTTCTAAACATGTTAAAATATTCAAAAATCTCACTCTAGTACTCTCTTCTCACTCTCTTGAATCACCCTGTGATCCCTTTCTTTCCCTCAACAAAACACTGACTGAAATCCTCAACTCTCAAAACTCTCTCTCTCCTTCTTCCACTATCTCCCCTCCTGACCCAAAATTGTCTTCTCCGTCTTTTGGCACCTTGCTGAAACAGCCTGAAAAAAAATCCCTTCCTGGTGAATTGGTTTTAGCTCTGCCTACCATTGAAATCACAAGCTCCCCCAACAAATCCTCCTCTTCCGATGCCAAGGACAAACCAGTCTCTCACCAACTCACTGGTTCCTTCTCAAGAACACTCAGAGATCAGACTTCTCTCAAATATCCTGTTTGCTATGGCTTCCTTGCCAGGGTAATTCCTTGGAAATACTCCTAAGTTCTTGATTCCCCTTAATTTCCTCACTGGCTCAACTCCATGAATGTTGAAACCAACAGTATCAAATGAATTGATGTTTGGGAGGGATGTTACTCCCTTCCTCTGGGGAAACAAGCTCTCTGAACCACCTGGGTCTTCAGACCCAAGGACAACCCCGTCAACAATTGCATGATCTACAAGTCTTTCCTTTGCGTCCAGGGCTTCAACAAACTGGAATTCTTTGACTACGGCAAGAAATTTGCTCCTGCGGGTCTCATCACTACTCTTTGAACCCTCCTTGTCTATGCCTTTCACCACAACCTTCCCACTGTCCAGATGGACATCAAGGCTGCACTCTTGGACTCTCCCATGGATGAGGAAACCTACATCAAATGCCCCAAAGCATATCCATCCAAATTCACCTATCTCTGACTAAAGAAGGATCTCTAAAGACTCAAAAAGGCCCCCAAAAGCTGGTCTGAAACACCTTAATCCTGGATCCTCAAAAAAGGTTTTTCCACCTCTATTGCTGATCCTTGCCTTTTTGTCAATTTCTCCTCCTGCACCTATGTCTTTTTCTATGTTGAAAACCTCCTGATTGTTGCGGACTCCAATCAATTTTGACGCAACCTAAAGGAAGAGTTCAATATCTCTCATGAGGGACCTCTCAACAAGATCCTGGAAACTTATCTCATTCAAGGCAAATTCTCAAGGCTTCTTCACCAACCTAAACACATTGACACCGCCCTTGCCAAATTGAGACTATCCAACGTCAAGCACATATCAACCCCAATGACCCCCAATGTAAAGCTTAGAGGAGCCTCTAATTCCAAAAATGAAAAATTTCTGAAGCTGGGAATTAAATACCGCTCAGCTGCAGGTTATCTCAATTTTATTGCAAGCTGCACTTGTCCAGATCTATCTTACGCCCTCTCCAATCTTTCTCACTTCAACAACAAGCCAGGGCTGAAGAACTTGGAGGAGATGAAACACGCATGGTGTTACATCAGATTGACTTGAAACCTGGCTCTTTGTCTCAAATCAAATGACTTCAAATACAATCTCAAATGCTTCAGAAACTCCAAAAGTGCAAAAGATACCACAACTTGCAAGAGCCACACCAGTTTTCTCATTCTCCTCTATGGCTGCCCAGTGGCCTGGCATAGCAAGCTTCAACCCACAGTCTCCCTATCTTCCACCAAGGGCAAACTCAAGTTGCTAGTGCTTGCCACACAAGAAAAAATGTGGCTTATCAACCTTCTGCTTGACCTCAATCCCAACCTCAAATTCTCCCACTGCACAAATATTGACAACAAAGCTCTACAAAACATTGTGAATCATGAATCTCACCACAGTGACCTAAAACATATTGATACTCAAATAAAGTGGCTGCGTGAGCAAAGGGAAAATGGAAATTCAATCACCAATCTCATCCCCTCCGGTCAAATGCTAGATGACTGCCTCACCAAAACAGAAATCAGACCCTCCTTCAATCTCCTCACTTTGACCATTCTCCAATCTCTATCTCTCACTCCTAGACAAAGCGGAATGTTGAGAGATGACTGATTTCAATTATTGACCTGGTTATAAATTCCCCGCCTTCTCTTCCAATGAGAATACTTCAAATCCAGAGATCCTATCCATGTCCTCCTCACCAATCATTCAGTCCTCTGTCCAAAATCATCATGACTCTCAACCCCGTCTTCCATTCTCTCCTCCTTGATATTCTTGCCAACTCTCTCATCTTACCAACTCTCCATCCTGGCTTCCTCTGTGATTCTTCTCTCCCATTAAATATTGATCTCCTCTACCAATTCTACAGCTCAATCTCCTCCATTCCTTTCATCATTTCCCCTCCTTGCCCTACCGTCCTCCTTCACTAAAAACTTGAGCCTCAACCAACTCCCAAGTCTCATCTTGTTCATCAACATCATCAACAGCATCCCCAAATCTCTAAATCCTAAATCTCCATCTCTTCCAATCAATAGCTCTCAAACCCACCATTCATCTCCAAGTTCTTTCTAGCAGTGAGACTTCCAACCTTGACCAACTCTCCTCTATCTTTTTCATCCCATCACTTCTGACTCCTCAGTCTCAATCTGAAAGAGATGACTGGAGCTGAATTGCTAAGAACCAAGGAACACAATGAAGACTGAAAAAGAAGAAATAGAATTGAACAAATCTGAACACAAAGTTGAATTGAAGAGAGAGTTGAGTCTCACCAGGAAGGCATGGAAGGTTACCAATTGCACATTGAATGGGAGGTTGAGGTCAAGGTTTGTGTGAGTTGGCAAGGGCTGAATTTTGAGGAGTGGTGAGGTGTAGAGTGATCAAGCTGAAACTTGAGTTGAGATTAAGAGAGGAGATGAGGGACTGAGGGTGGTACTTGAGGTTTTGATTCAGTGGTTTTTGATTTGATGTTTTGAAAAAATGAGTCAGTCACCATCATCCATTGATGCTGAGTCTGGTTTGTGGATTGAGTCAAGGCTGTAGTGTAGTAGATGTTGCAGTTGTAGTTGAGTCCTCCATTCCAACACCCCTCCATGGCTGATGAGACTTGATTCTGAATAGACCTAAGAAGGAAATCAGAGGTAAGACAGATAGAACAAAACAACAAAAGAAATTTCCAAAAATTCTTTTGAAAAATAACAATACAAGACACAAGAGGCAGGGCAATGCAACGGGACACAAAAAAAATATAAGGACATTATTGGTTGTGGGTGCCAGTGTAATGTTCAAAGAGAAGATTGAGACCTTGCTTAGAGCAAGACTTGGTTAATGCACCCGCTGGCATGCTTTGAGAGCGGATGAGATTGATGCTTATTTTACCTTGGATGAGCTCATCTTTCATCCCTTTTGTTTTGAGGTCAAGATGTTGTGTTTTTGAGTTTGATCCAAACTTCCAAATTTTATCTTCAAGAACGCTGTTGTCTATTGTAAGCAGGATGGTTGTGATACTCAACTGGAAGGTGTCTTTCATGATTGCTTTGATCCAAGTTGCCTCCTGGAACTCATCAACCAGAGCGTTTAATTCAGCGTCAGTGGATGACCACAAGATATTCCGCTGCTTGCTGCTTTTCCAAGAGACCACGCTTCCGTATACTAGACAAATATATCCTGATTGAGACTTGCGAGTGGTTGGATTGTTGGCCCAGGATGCATTGGTGTAGACTTCTAAGGGAAGACTATCCTCTTTGAATTTGAGCTTCAGTTTTAGGTCCTTTGTGCTCTTCAGGTATCTCCACGCTTGTTTAAGCTTGTTCCAATGGATCATCCCAGGTTTGGCTGAGAACCTCGATAGGATGGACACAGAAAAGCTTAGGTTGGGTTGATTATACCAAGATATATGGTTGAGAAGGCCAATAGCCACACAATAATTTATGTTAAGAGCTTTAAAGTCTTTGTGCTCTTTGTTGGTCGCAGGTTTCAGCTGAAGGCTGGGGGTGAGAGGTGAAGAAGAATCTTTGGCTCCACAGAGTCCAAGTTCAGTGAGTCCGGTGTCAATGTGATTGGGTTGACTCAAGAGAATTGAGTTCTCCAGAATCTCTATTTTTATGCCAAGGATGGTTTGTGGAGTTTGAGAAGATGGACCAGGGAACCTTTCCAGGAAATTCTTCTCAAAATCAAGGCCTTTTCCCACCAAGATTAGGTTTTTGACGTGGAAAAAGAGTTTTGAGATTCCTTCCTTCAAAAATTACAGGCAAGGGTTGCGGTCAGATTCTTTGAAGCCAACTGATTTGAACCATTCCGTGAGGGTTTTGTACCAGTTCTTTGGGGACTGCTTCAGTCCATATAGTGATTTTTTGAGCTTGAGGAACCTTGATACCCAATTAGAACCTTTGGGAGCCTTGATAATTACTTCCTCATTGATGGGTGCATGTAGAAAAGCGCTTTTTACATTGAATTGTATAATAGGCTGCCTAGATTTAAGGGCTGAGAGGAACAGGAGCTTGAGAGTTGAAGGTTTTCCGGTGGGTCCAAAGTTCTTGGAGTAATCCAAGCCTTCAATTTGGCTTAAGCCTTGAAGACATAGCCTTGCTTTGTATTTTACCTGGTTGCCATGACAGTTTTCTTTGATCCAGAACGCCCAGGTTGTATTCAAACAGTTTTGCAGTGGTGGTCCAAAATAGTCTTCCCACACATCCAGTTCCTCAATGGTTGAGAGTTCCAAGTCAATAGCGGTTATCCAATTTCTTCTTTCTGCGCAGGAAATAGCTTTTTCATAGGCTGTTGGATTGTAGTGATGGTAGAATCTGTACCGCTGGGGAGGCCTTATGGATGAGTGGTCTCTAAGGTTTTGGACAGGAGGAGGTTTTAGAGAGGTTTGCCACAAAATATGAGTTCTGCCTGTCTGCGTGGGTGAAGGCTGAGGAGGAGCTTGATTTGGGCTAGGAGTTCTGGAAAGTACTTCCGTTTCATCCTTGTTGGAGGCGTCAGTCACCTCCGCCTCCAAGGAAGAGCTGTCTGAGTCAACTTCTTTCTGCTCTTTATAGCCTTCCCACTGGGCTGATTGCTGCCCTTGGCCACTTACTCCATCTGAGGGTGATTGATATGGATTTTTTTTGGGTCTGATTGTCTTCTTCTTCAGGATACCACGGTGATCCAACATTTGGGTGATCCATCTTCAGGAATAAAAAGTGTTTGGTTGAGATCAATTTTCCTCCTTTCTTCAAGACACAATAGGAGAGGAGGAGTGGGTTGAAACGAACCAACACTCCTTCTTCCCCCTTTTCATCAAATTTCCAAGATTTAGTTTGTTTTGAAAGGAGATAGACGCAAGGATTTCCTAGTGGTTGAACAAATGAAGGCGGAAGTGAGTATCCATGTACCTTTTCCCAGGGAGTTACCTTATCTTCCCCTCAAGGTATTTGATTTAACAAGAGGCAACTACCTTTGATGATCTTGTCCCATGTGTTTGCAGGAATTTTTCCATCTTTGATGATTCATTGGGAGGACTCTACTATTTTTCAATTAGCTTGTTTGGTCGTCCTTTATGTTCAGGATGATATGGTTCAGACGTGATTTGACAAATGTGATTCTCTTCTACAATGAGGTGAGTTTCTGATTCAAAATTCTGTACCCCCGTCTGAGCAGACTTCCGATGGATAATATACCCTTTTCTTGAATTCCTTCTCCATCAGATCTATGAGGACATTGGCTGTCTTGTCCTTTGATGCTAGTGGAAAGGCAGCGAGTTATCCAGAGGCGTTTTCAAAAAGAGTAAATGCGAATCAAGAACCTCTTTTTGATTGTGGTTTGAGGGGAAAAATCAGATCCAAGTGAATTCTCTCAAATACCTTGCGGACTCTATTGGATGATTGACTGAAGGTTGATTTTGTGATCTTGCTTCTGATGCAGTTAATGCACTGAAAGTTGGAGAGAGCTTCACTGGGTATGTGTTGGACAAACTGGCCAAGTTGTGAGAGGGTGGCATCACCAAACTTCTATTGAATGTTTATAAGTTCAGATTCCGCCAAGTTTAGGAAAAAAGATTTGGTGGTATGCAATGATAAATTTTGATTGAATTCTGGAGTGGGAATTGAGTAGAGATTGTTGATAATTGAGCCCAAAAAAACTTTTGTGTTTGAATGGGAAACAATAAAGGAGTCCTTTTTTGCATTGAGAGTGAAGCCAGCCTGTTTGAGAGCGCCAGCACTGAGGAGGTTAATTGTGACTTCAAGGACATAAAAACAGTTGGAGAGTTGGAGGGTAAAGTCCTTCCAACAGAGTGGAATGGTGCCTTTTCCCTTGATATTTAAGCTTTCCCCTTATTTTCTGGTTTTTATGGTGTTTTCTGCGCAAGGAGGCATATCTATGAAGTATTGACTGTTGTTGATCATGTGAATCAACACCCCGCTGTCTAGGAGAAATTTTGTTTGAGGGTCTCCGTGATTAATCCAGAGAGAAACCAGGGCAAGATAGTGTGCGGTCAGAGTATTGTCTTTTTATCCTAATTTCCTTTCCTTGCACTTTGCCTGCTCATCCTTCCACCATCTGGGAGCAATTTCTGGATGAAGGCGCCAGAAATTCTTGGCAGAGTGCGATTTATTCTTCTTTGGGTTGTGATAGCCGTCTGTGCATTGTTGTCTCTCCCCCCCTTGGCCCTTGAAGGATGGCCTTGAATTAGTGGGAAACAGATCCACCTTGTTTTTTGACAATAAGGTTGGTTCCATTGAATTCTGCGCCTTAGAATCATTTTTTAGTTGATTTATGTGATTGAAGACAAAACTGACAGTGAGTTCTTTGTTGGTTTGCATAATTTGGCGTTTGAAATCCTTCATAGAATCATGGAACTTGAACAGGAGAAGATGGGCAAGAATGTCTTCTGCAAGGGATATGCCAACCTCAGGCAATTTCTGGAGACATACTTTGGCCTTGGTAGTGAATTCAACTATTTGATTTCCAATGAATCTCAGATACAGGAAGTCATTGAATACTCTTGCCCAATTTGAAGCTTGAGATGAGGCGTATTTTTCAATTATCGCGTGCCAGACTAGCTTGGCGGAAATCTTGTTGGCGGGAGTGACCACATTGTTGTGGGTAGAGGATTCCAGTTTCAAGATGATCAGAAGTTTCAACTTTTAATTGACCTTTGGTTCCAGCTGCAAATTTTCTCCATTGATGGCGTCAGTGCATCCTCTGATATCTAAGATAGCCTCCATTTTGTCCTTCCAAATCCCGTAGTTGTCTTTGCCAAGCATTGGAATGGTCTCTAGTGCGGTTTTGAGAATGGCTTGTCAAAAGTGATCCATGGTGTTTTGAATTCTTAGTATCAAGCCGTTGTGTTGCTCTGAACATTTAATGTTGTGTCTTAGCCTATTTCCTATATTTCTATCTTTTTATTCCTATATTTATTTTTTATTTTTATTTTTATTTTTATTTTTATTTTTATTTTTATTTTTATTTTTATTTTTATTTTTATTTTTATTTTTATTTTTATTTTTATTTTTATTTTTATTTTTATTTTTATTTTTATTTTTATTTTTATTTTTTATTTTTATTTTAATCTATTGATGGACCACGTATAGTATCTGAGTGAAGTGTCCAAAGCGCACTATTGGCTGTAGTCACGGTGACTGTGGATACTCCACATTTAGTCGTCACCTTCAATACAAAATCCCACTCTCACTCTGATACTCACAGTTCATACATTCTAACTTCAATAACTCAAATCAATCAACTGAAAAACTCAAGTCAATCGTCTTGAGCAATCCCCAAGATCTTCCAACAACCTATCATTGCAAAAACCAACAAACGCCTTCAATCACGCGTTCAAGCCAGGCAGCCAGTTTAATCAGTAAGAGAACCAGAGAAACAAGTCTCAACTTCTTGCTCATCTCACTCACCCAATCTTTTTTCATTAGTTATTCAAGGCGCTTCGTCTCATATACCACAATATTTCAAATGGCGTAGTTGCTTTTTGCACTGGCCCTTAGTAAATCACTTTGTCTGTTTTGACCTAGGATTACTAGACCTTTGATGATCTCCTGTCTTCAAAAGTATCTCAAGTCTTGCCTTATATCTCAACTCTTTATCATCCTCTGACTCACAGTCCTCTGCCAGTTCAATCTCCCTGGTCTCAGTGACCAATTCAAATTTCATCATGGTGGAGAAGAGGGATTTGAATTCCTTGAGGATGGATTTGAATTACTTGGTTCTTGGTGGTTTGAGGGAGAGTATCTTTTGGATTTTAACCTTGAAAGAGATTACTGGAGCTGAATTGCGAAGAGCCAAGGAAAACAATAAAGACTGAAAAACAAGAAATAGAATTGAACAAATCTGAACACAAAGTTGAATTGAAGAGATAGTTGAGTCTCACCAGGCAGGCATGGAAGGTTACCAATTTTGCATTGAATGGGAGGTTGAGGTCAAGGTTTGTGTGAGTTGGCAAGGGCTGAATTTTGAGGAGTGGTGAGGTGTAGAGTGATCAAGCTGAAACTTGAGTTGAGATTAAGAGAGGAGATGAGGGACTGAGGGTGGTACTTGAGGTGTTGATTCAGTGGTTGTTGATTAGATGTGTTGGAAAAATGAGTCAGTCACCATCATCCGTTGATGCTGAGTCTGGTTTGCGGATTGAGTCAAGGCTGTAGTGTAGTCAATGTTGCAGTTGTAGTCAACTCCTCCATTCTAACACAATCCTTTTCTCTCTGATTGTAATTAAAGCAATGTCCCTGTGTTTCTTCTCTGTTGGTCCTTTGGAAGAAATGAATCTCTTAACTCTCCACTTGTTGCATTGTCTGTATTTTCACTTCAAGCCCAATAGAGGCCAGGACCCTTTCAAAAATTTAGCTAATAGAGCTGATACAGTTGGAATAAATAAATTATTCTGATTAATTATGCAATTATCCTTAAATATATGGATATAGCAAATTCAAGGAGGCAATTTGGTATGGATTGAAGGTGAGGGGATTAATAAATAAACTATTAATTAAATAAGAAAAGGTTGCAAAGCTAATACTTTGAATATTTCAAAAATTTCTTCAGGGGATAGAACTTATAACTCATGCACCTAAAAAGTTTGAACCTTGATAAAAGGGGATATTTAACCAGAGAAATATGTGGTATGATTGTGTCAGGATAGAAAAGCAATAATTGCAGAGAGGGAATAATTAATTTTTAGAGTTTTCAAACCTTTTTACCTGAAATATGAGCTCAAGGTTATTAGTGGACCTATTAAACTTCTTTGAGGGCTTACCATTGTGCAAAAGCTGACTGATGAGGATTGAATATTCAATAAAAAAGGTCAGACTAAAGCCATAAATAATTGATACTAATAATTCCTTGATTCCTGTATGGCACAGTTTCTGGAGATATGAGAATGAATAAATGGGAGATAAATATCCTGAAAGGAAGCCTGAATTTATACACTTTTATTTTGTCAGCGGGTTTCCTTAAGGTTTCTCAGGGTAAAAAGAGAGGAAGAAACTGTGTTCTAAGGCCATGATTGCATTCATGCATGGCCAATGGGCTGTCTTTGGTGGTGAAGGCTGTATTTCCTTGTAAAATTTCAATAAATATATTATTTCTGGCATTTCTTCCATGGTATTGGCAGTGTAAATGAGCCTGAAATCTATGTATACATCCTTTTTGTGGATTAATTGGGATTTCTGGAAGTTTTAGGGGAATTATATTTGATGGAGTATACTTTTCTGAACATTTCTGTATTATTTAGTCTGTGCAGTTATCAATTTTTCAGGATTTAGAAGTCTGTGATGGTTGTTTGTGGCCATTTTCATGATTCTGGTCAAAAGTGTCAAACCATCTTTTGGAAGTTTTGTAAGATTTTTCATTTGATTTTTTGAATTATCAGCAGTTTATGTGACATGGTTCAGGTAGTTGCATGCATATTACATATGCATACCTTTCACATGTGTTTTTTAACCTTTCTGTCAAGGGTTCTTGTGGTAATTATGGCTCTGACAGATGGGAGCACATCTTTCAGCTCGTGTACTGGCCATGTCCTGGACACAACTTGGCTGTGTTCATGAATTTGGAAGAAAAAGGCTGCATGTGTTTCTCAAGCTTGTTCAAGGCGCACATGGCTGCATGTGGGAATTTAGGCAAAACATAAAAATTTCCATAAATTCTAATATATAAAAAAAACATTTTCTGAATGAAGTTTAGTAAGTTAACCTTCAAATGATGTTTCATGTGAAATATTATGATGGCCAAAAAGTGCCAACTTGATGTTGTGGTATTTTGGTCTATTTAATTGAATGACTGAGAAGTTGGAATCTGAGGGCAGGCTGAGTAGGTGAACCTACCTAATTTTAGGTGAGGAATCAATTTCTGCAATAACATCTTAGGATTTCCCATTATTTATGAGTTATTTTCTATTTTCTATTTTTTATTTTCTATTTTTTATTTTTTATTTTTTATTTTTCATTTTTTATTTTTTATTTTTTATTTTTTATTTTTTATTTTTTATTTTTTATTTTTTATTTTTTATTTTTTATTTTTTATTTTTTATTTTTTATTTTTTATTTTTTATTTTTTATTTTTTATTTTTTATTTTTTATTTTTTATTTTTTATTTTTTATTTTTTATTTTTTATTTTTTATTTTTTATTTTTTATTTTTTATTTTTTATTTTTTATTTTTTATTTTTTATTTTTTATTTTTTATTTTTTATTTTTTATTTTTTATTTTTTATTTTTTATTTTTTATTTTTTATTTTTTATTTTTTATTTTTTATTTTTTATTTTTTATTTTTTATTTTTTATTTTTTATTTTTTATTTTTTATTTTTTATTTTTTATTTTTTATTTTTTATTGATTATTTTTTATTTTTTATTTTTTATTTTTTATTTTTTATTTTTTATTTTTTATTTTTTATTTTTTATTTTTAATTTTTAATTTTTAATTTTTATTTTTTAATTTTTATTTTTTATTTTTTATTTTTTATTTTTTATTTTTTATTTTTTATTTTTTATTTTTTATTTTTTATTTTTTATTTTTTTATTTTTTATTTTTTATTTTTTATTTTTTATTTTTTATTTTTTATTTTTTATTTTTTATTTTTTATTTTTTATTTTTTTATTTTTAATTTTTAATTTTTAATTTTTATTTTTTATTTTTTAATTTTTAATTTTCAATTTTCAATTTTTAATTTTTATTTTTGAATTTTTAATTTTAATTTTTTATTACTTATTTTTTATTTTTTATTTCTTATTTCTTATTTTATTTTTTAATTTTTAATTTTTTATTAAAATCAAAGAAATGAATAATAGATAAAAAAAAGGTAAATAAAATGTTTGAATATAGATATATATATATATATATATATATATATAATATAACCGCAAATGCCATTTCGCGCCCGTTCGCAACCACAGGGCTGCAAATTTAAAATTGGCCTTCAAAAAATGACATGGAATCATTTGAAAAAAAAATCCATTGCAGAAGAAATGATCATAGATATAAAATTAAAGATTCCTCTGATTCCTCATTCTTTTTCCCCTTCTCCTTCCCCTTGATGGCCTTCCACTTTGTTAAAACCTGAAAACATAGGAAGAAAATATGAATAATGAAAGTTTCTATATATTCTTTTTTGAAAAGAATGGTGACTGACCTTGAAGTTTGCTATGAAATTCTTCTTTGGCCTCCCTCTCCTTTTGATTATTCTAAATATTCAAAACAAATTTGGTCTCTTTTACATGAGGACTGAGAGTTCTTCTTGAAATAAGTGGCTGCTCATTTGTGTATTCCTCTTAATTTCAATCTTTAAGTGTGATTTGGCTCTTGAATCAGATTAAGTTGATATATTCCACTTTATAGCTTCTTGCTTTCACCCAGAGAATCTAGCTGTTCTCCAGGTAAAAACTTAGTGAATTCTTCAAAAATGTTCAGTGAAGTAAAATTTTGTATAACTGTCTCTGTCTGGAACTTCAAGGTTTTCAGATTCTTCAGTTGCATCAGGCTCCAAAGTGAACTGCAGAAATTAAAATCAAAATCAAACAGTAAATTATTCAATTGAGCTTGAATCCAGAAAAAATAAAAATAAATAAACTCACTGAAAAGGGAGTTTTGAAATTCTATTGAGGATGAAAATCTTGATGTGGGAAGATTTCACCCTTTCTGATGGCCAATTTGACTTTGTGAACATATGTATACCCATGTAAGAAGAGTAATCAAAGTTGTTACAATTGGTGGAAGAATCAGTAGCATGATGAAATGAATGAATGATTTTGAGGGAAAATTGGCTGATCTTTCCTGAAGGATGATCCACACAGTGAGGCAAACAAATGAGATGCTTGAACTCTTTCTGAGAGGCTTCAATGGCTATCTCATTGGTTTGGATGTTGATGGAGATGTTAATTGTTTGGACTACATTATAGAAAGACCAATAGAATAATTTATGAATCTTTCAATTTAGGAGTGAGAAACTTCTATTCTTGGTGTACTTTTGTTTCCAAAGTGAAATTATTTGTTTTCAAAATTAGGAGAAAAATTTCCTTTTTAGAGGAATCCTGTTTTCAAGAATTTAGTCAGAAGTGGGAGGATTCCAGACCAGAGAAAGTTTTTCGAAGTTTTTGTGATAGCTTGATTCAGATTTTGAATAGAACAAATGATGCCATTTTTTCTAGAATAGCTTTCATTCATCTTCAAATTTTAAGTGCTTCCAGCAATGGGCTTGAATATTCTTGAATATGTGCCAGACACCAAGAATATGACGAGAGGAAGGGAAAAATGATTTGATTGAACTAATAAGTGCTTGTTAATTGTCTGTCACAATCACACTAGGTTCTTTATTTTCAAAGATTTCCTGAAGTTGAGTCAGGGAAGAATCATAGTTCTGTTTTTTCTCTTGTGATAGAAAACAGAAGTCAACTGAGAAGCTTTTAGAATATTTGTTTTCCCCAAGAATATGAAGAAGGTGCATTCCAAATTTGTTGGTTTTATATGTACAGTCCATCATAATGGGAGTATGGAAAAGGTTCAGAAGTTTCATGGAATTGGGGTGTATTTGAACATCCACATTATTTGTTTTGTAGTAAAAATAAGAATTCCTGAGTTCCAGGATGAGTGCTTCCACAGAAGTTTTGCCATCAAGGGCAATTTTTGTATTTGGGATCTTTTTTTGTAAATTGTAGGGAGATTTTTATGGATAGGTGATGATGATTTTTGCATAAGAGAATTGAGAATTTTTAAAGGGGGAAATCCTGCTTTGAATAAATTTTGAACCACCTCCCTTTGTTCCCCTTAGATTCTTGTGGGGATGGGATGAATGAGAGGATTAATGGAAGGTGTATGGTTTTACTGTGGAAATATAAACTTCACCACCCAAACACCCAGTCTTTTTGTAAAATTCCCTGATAACCTGAAATAACAACTGGTCTTTCTTGATTTTTTTAAATTGGTTGTCTCTTTTCTGGGTTTATGTTCCCCAGGTTTATCACATTGAAAATTGTAGGCCTGATTCTTACGATTTGATAGTCTGGTAGATATGGCATATCCATGTGACTTTGCACAGGATTGGAGAGCCTCAACCAGCTCCTCCTTTTGATTATATGATAGTCAAGGAGCAGGGGCAAGAGGGGTGGAATCAAGTATTTGAGTATATTAAGAAGGAGCAAGAGGAGTTGAATCACTATTTTGATTAGATGAGATAATGGAGGATGGGCCGGGTGAAACAGTTGAAACAGTTCTGAAAAGTGGGTGGATGTTTTCTTGAGCCATTTGAAAAAGGGATGTTCTTTTTTGGAAGTACCTGGAGTTTTGAGTTGTTTTGATGAGTGTTTGGTGGTGTGATGTGGTGTGGTGTGGTGTGGTGTGGTGTGGTGTGGTGTGGTGTGGTGTGGTGTGGTGTGGTGTGGTGTGGTGTGGCGTGGTGTAGTGTGGTGTGGTGTGGTGTGGTGTGGTGTGGTGTGGTGTGGTGTGGTGTGGTGTGGTGTGGTGTGGTGTGGTGTGGTGTGGTGTGGTGTGGTGTGGTGTGGTGTGGTGTGGTGTGGTGTGGTGTGGTGTGGTGTGGTGTGGTGTGGTGTGGTGTGGTGTGGTGTGGTGTGGTGTGGTGTGGTGTGGTGTGGTGTGGTGTGGTGTGGTGTGGTGTGGTGTGGTGTGGTGTGGTGTGGTGTGGTGTGGTGTGGTGTGGTGTGGTGTGGTGTGGTGTGGTGTGGTGTGGTGTGGTGTGGTGTGGTGTGGTAGTGGTGAGGGGTTATGGGAGGGTGGAACAGGTAAAGGGGGTATGAGACCACACAAAAAAACCACATTATTTATTGCAGTTATGGATAAATATCAAGAAACCTGTTGAGATGGAGCTATTAGACCTGTAGAATGTTACTAGAAGTACATAGTTTCTTTATACAAATAAAAAACTCATGAAGTACAGAAATAATGGCAAAATATAGAATTAAATGAGAAAAAAAATCAAAAACATATCATATACCATTAATAAACCAAAAATGAATTCCCACAGGTTTGGCTCAAATAAAGCAGGAATTAGGGTACTTTTTTTCTGGATTGGGTGTATCAACAACATCTTTAAGTATTCATTGAGGTTGCACCAAAAAAAATGAAATTAGTGGAAAAGAAAGGATTCAAATAAAAAAAAGTACATAAATACCCATCTGTCAGCTCAAAAACATAAGGAATCAACAAGAATAAGAGGAAAAGAAAAATTTTTGAGACCTGCAGTGTTCAGGTTTTATAGTTTTATGAGAATAAGGACAAAGGAAATGAAAGATAAGGTATTATCAAATTCATGAAACTCAAACTAATGTCTGAAGTTTGAGAAAAAGACTGATAAATTTAGCAGAAAAAGTTTGTTATAGCAAAATTATGAGGTAATACAGGAGAAATCAAAAAAATGGGAGGATTTAATTTTCAATAACCTAAGGCTGGTTTAAAAATTTTATTTCTTCCTACAAATTCTGCACATGCAGCAAGGAAAGTGATATATATTGATATGGGTTGAATTATTATTTTTAACCTCAATTGTTTCATGATATTTTTTCTATGGATGATAATAAATTCATGACTCCAGTTGTGCAGGAATTGTGTAGGGCCCTACACGGCTCAAATGAGGCATGGGGACCCATAGAAGACTACAAAGGGCTTTTCCAAACACGCGCGACCCCCGGGGGTTGTATGGGAGCCGTTTTGGGGGGTGGGCAACCCCCCAGATGTTGTGCCAGAATTTTTGGCACCCCCTGGACCACACTTGGGTTCCCTCAACCCAAATTTGGGATAAACACATACTTTGTGGGACTTTTGTGCCAAACCTAGTGATTCCAAAGTGACTTTAAAGTGAAACCAAAGTGAAATTAAAGTTAAAATTGAAATCATATAAAAACCTGCAAACAATTCTTTCTCAACTCAAAAGTGAGCAAACTTTGTATGTTCAATTGAAAGTTGGATTGAATACTGAAGTTTAAAATTGCATTTTTTGCATGGGAACAGTGGCAAGCCCTCCTTCTTTTGACATGCCTGCGTGGAAGGTCTACATTGATAGTGCCATCAACAAAGCTTTGGAAAAAGAAAAAAAGGATTTGGCTAATGGAACATTGGATGCCCCAATTGCATCCTCATCAAGGGTGAAAATTGAGGAAAAAAATGATTCACAGTGGGATGAAACCTCTGGTTGTGAGTAATATTTTATGTTACAGAGGTCTTTGCTGGATTAAATTTGATTCAAACTAACTTATGGGGTGCCTGTCACTATGAAACTACAAAACCTAATCATTGAATTGGTGCCAGACCCACTTGACCCACCTCCTGTGAGAACTTTTCCCTCTAGTGAATAGGCCCAAAAATATTGTCAAACATGGGCTATGAAGCATGGTTACGCTCTGATGGTTTTTAAATCAAAGAAAGATAAATATGTGCATTTGGCCTGTGAGCGCCACTGTTCCTATTTGGAACAACTTCTTACCAAACAGTCTAGAAAAACTCACACAAGGAAGGTTGAATGCAAGTTTTTAATCTGTGAAAGTTGCACAAAGTCAGACTCCTTGTGGCAACTCTCCTACAAAGAAACCAAAAATAACCATCAACCATCTGAACATCCCTCTGTGAATCCTCAACTGAGGAGAATCTTGGGTATGGCCTTAGAAAATCTGATAGAAGGCATGAATGATGGGCTCAATACATTTCATCTTAAGAGGAAATTGAGCAAGATTGACAGAGGGGATTATGTTGATGACCAAAAAATCTATAACACTAAGCAGAAGTTAATTCTTGCACAACCAAAGGGGAAAAGTATTATGGAGGTACTTTATGAACAGCTTGAAGAAACGAGTTGGATTCACCAGTCAAAGTTCAGTGGAGAGGGTCACTTGGAGGCCCTGTACTTAGCACATCCTGAGGCAGTAAAGCTTTCAAAAAAATTACATCATATTGCTATTTTGGATTGTACTTATGAGACAAATAAGTACAAAATCAAGCTATTGCATGTTGTAGGAATGACAGCCAATTTGAAAACTTTCACCAAAGCTCTTGTTTTTATAACAAAAGAAAGGTTTGAGTTCTAAATTTGGTCTGTAAACACATTAAAGGAGTTGGCTTATGATCCTGAGAGACTTCCAAAAGTCTTTGTGACAGACCGTGAAAAAGATCTGATTTTTGCTATTGAATCTAGTTTCCCTGGTTCATCAAGACAATTTTTCACTTGGCACTTGTCTAAAAACATACAAGCAAATTGTAAAGCATGCTTTTTTAATGAAGTTGAAGGATGTAAAAGCTTTATGACTCTGTGGGAAAAGTATGGGGGCTCAAAGACCAAGGAGGAGGCTGAGGTCAATGATGCGCAACTCAGAGTAGGTCCAAATCACTGCTTCTTATTCTTCCTAGTTTTGGGTTCTGACCTTTTTACTTGTATAGTGTTTCTTGAACGACTATGAGGATGTACTCAAGTACATGGAAAATAACATTTTCCCTATCAAAGAGACGTTTTTAACAGCTTGGACTTGTATAAACCCAGATTTTGGAAACAAAAAAACATCTTGGGTTGAAGGGGCCCATGCAACTCTCAAACAATTCCTTGCAAACTCTTTGGGAAACATTCTGGATGTTTGGAAAAGCCTTGATGGAACATTTTTGAATCAAATTAAATTGGTTTATGCGTCACTTTATAACTCTTGAATTAAGTTAGGGACAGTTCTTCCACCTGAAATGTTACCATTGGGTTACAAATTATCTTCAGAGGCAATTCAGCTTATTAGGGAACAATTTGAGAAGTTCAAACCTGATCATGATGGCAAAGTGTGCACCAAGTCATATTCAAAGACTTTGGTTTTGCCCTGTTCCAATCAAATAGGTGACTTTCTAGCATTCAGAGGATCCATGGTACCCAAAGATGTTCATCCTCAGTGGAGGTTGGACTATGACCCTTGCATTTCTAGTTCTGTAAGTTGGCTTAAGTTGGATTGTTCAAGTTGGATTTTTCAAATCACTATGTGATTAATGCTTTTGATTAATGATTCCTAATTCACTAATGGTTGATCCTTTTAAATTTTTCAAGTGCAACATTGACAAAATGCTAAGCATTGCTCAGTTACATTAAAAAGTGAATGCATGATCTTGGAATCTCCAGATCATGAGAAAAGCGGCCTATTGAAGTATATCATTTGGAAGATTACAAAATATTGATCAAAGCCAAGGCTTGAACCTAAATTTTTACAATAAAGTAGGGGCTGGCAAAAATTCACAGATACGCGGCAAGAACAATCTCAGTTTAAAGAAAAAAAATTGTAAGTCTTTTCTTTTGGGATATGTTCATTTTTCTGGTTTAATGAATTTAGTTTCTAACTAATGATGAATTGCTAGTCAAATTTGGAAGAATCTGAATCTGAATTTCATAGTTCAGAGGAAGAGACTGAAAGTGAATTTGGATCACATAATTTGGAATCAGAATCCTCTGAAGAGGAATACAATGTGCAGCAAAGCTAAACCAGAAGTTCATCTTTGGTGAGTATTCATTTGAATGATGTGATTAACAAATGAATAATAAGTTATTTTTGATGATAGGAACCAAACATGAAATACCTCAATCAAATACCCAAGAAATTCCATAAGTTCTTGGGTGAGTTTTGGGATCTGATTGGAGATGGGAATTGCAGATTTAGAGTCATTGCTAAATCTTGTGGTTATGAAGAAAATGGTTCATTTAAAGTGAGAAAAGAAATGATACAAAAATTGGAGAAGCATAAAGCATGCTAAATTAAGATGCTTGGTGGTGCAAAGAAGGTTGAAAAGATTAAACAAAGACTTGATGTTGAAGAAATCAATGAAAAGGTTCCCTCCTCAAAATGGCTGGCTAAATTAGATATGGGTCAAATCATGGCAGACACATATTCCAGACCTATATGTTTCATTTCTTTGGAGTCATGTGATACTTATACTCCAATGAAAAATGGTGTTACTGATCAATCAGATCCAATTTCCATTTCCTTTGTAAAAAATAACTACTGGGTTCCAAAGATAAAAAAATAAATAAAAAACAAAAAAACTGGGACTATCCAATGGACTAGCCCTAAAGTAAAAAGACCCAAAAAAATACAAGTAACTGGACTAGCCCTAAACTAAAAACACCAAAAAAATCACAAGTAACTGGACTAGCCCTAAATTAATGATTGAAAATGAGAATAAATCATTCTAAAGAATTCCAGAAGAGAGGGCTGCTTCATGCTCATCTCTTGGTAATTCTTCACCATGATCACCAACCAAGAACATCCAAATAAATTGACATTATTATTTGTGCAGAGATACCTGATCAACTCATTCACAAAGAGACAAACCTTTTTCAAGCAGTTGCAAGACACATGATACTTGGGCCATGTCATATTTTCATCATGGAAGCACCTTGAATTTGTAACAGCAGATGCAAGAAGAAATAAACCAAAGCTTTTTTTACCAAAAAGATTTTTGGTAAAAAAGTTATGCCAAACATAGAAGACCCAAGATTGGACCTACCATTTCACTGAAGTGGAATCATGAAAAATGTTTCATTGAAAATTCCTGTGGGGTGCTGCACAATCCTGAAAGTTTTTCAAAGTTCCAATACCACCTTAAGGTGGGCATATTTTCAGGTATCTTGGCGGTTAAATACCTCTGCAAATACATTTCTAAGGGCTATCCCTTTTTAATGTTGAAATTGGTGCTGATTTTTGATTAAATAGACTAATTAAAGGATTCAAGATAGGTAGCTCCACCAGAGGCATTTTGGAGAGGTTTTTCATTCAAACCTTTTTATATCCAAACTTCATTGTAAGCAAAAACAGTTATGCCAAATATAAAAGACACCAGAATGAAACTACCATTTTACTGAGGAGGAATCATAAAAAAATCTTGATTGGTTATCCCTATGGGGTTCCTTACAATCCTTAATGCTTTGCAAAGTAACAATGCCACATAAATACAGAGATATTTTCAGGTACCTTGGCTTTTGATTAAATCTAAAAATAAATTCACAAGGGCTATGATATTTTTCCTGTTGATCTTGGTGCAGATTTGGATTAATTAGACTAATTTAAGGATTCAAGATGGGTAGCTCCTCCAGAGACATGTTGGAGAGGTTTTTCATTGAATTTTTTTGCTGCTTCACAGTCTGTTTTAAGCCTGTATATTAATCTTCCTGGAAAATAACAGTTTTTTCAAAAAAACCAGATGAGGCCCTGGATGAATTGATTCAAATAAAAAACCCAGGAAAAAAATATTCTTACACAATATTTCAAAAAAAAATTAATTAATAGTTTTACAAGTACATGGAATTTTTAGACTTTCCATATACTTCAGATTACATCCACTCAGAGGAGAATGCAGGGAATTTCAAATTGGTATTTGAATCAGGAGAGTTTACTCAGTTAATCCTGAAGATTCAGAAATTTAGTTTGTAAGATTTATGTTGAATAATTCTGTTGGTGCTGCTTCATTTTATAACCTAAAGCAAGTAAATGAAATTTATTATGCAAATTTCAGAGATGAACCTTTCTCAAAGCCTTAAATTCAGGAAAATGATAATTTAAAAGTAAAATTCCAAAGATTTGATGAGGAGATTCATCCTTTTGAACTAAGAAGGATCTTTGGTATTCTTTTGGAACTTTTTCAGCCAGAAAATTCACTTTTCCTATGGAATTGTTCCTTCAATTTCATGGCAGAAGCCTTCATTGATTCTGGTATCATATATAGAAGGGTATCTAAATAAAAAATATTCAAATAAATCATTTCAATCATAATTTGAAACATGAAACAAAAATTGGAAAAGTCTTTCCTGATTTTCAAAAATTCAATCAAACAGAGGTTAAAAGAATAAACATGTTGAGAGGCTGAGACACTGCGTATCCAATCTTCAGCTTGCTTAACCCGCGGCACCCCAGAGAGAACTGGAGAGGTCTTGACCTTCAACTGAGAACCGGGGGATTCGGAGACCCGGTCTTTCTTGGGTTGATCCCCACTTGAACTTCATCCAACTTCAGCCTTGGGATCCTCGGCTTCAGCCGTGGTCTTTCCTATTTTGTTTTTCCTCTTTGTCTCTGGTTTTTCTTCTTTGTCTTTTCTCATTCTTTTCCTTCTTTTCTTCATTTCTTTCTTTTCTCATTTTCATCCCTGTTCGCCTCGAGCCTCACCCTCAACCACTTCCAAGCTCACGCTCCTCAGATCAAGACCATCGACGACTCAACTCCAGCCAACACACCCAGTCGTCTCCTCAATCCTGATTCAATTCTGACTGGTGAGAGTTGCTCCGTCATCATCTCTGCAACCTCATTCTGATTCATCTTTCAGCTTCCCAATCTCATCAACACCCTCAGCCATGCCTTAATTGTTCACCCAAGTAACCAAACGTTTGCCGACTCTCAAAGCGCCTCTGCTGGTCCCGTTGGTTCCTCTCATTTCCATCTACGCTGTCATTTTCTTTCCTCTCATGTGTGTTTCTTTTGTCAGTTCTTTTGTCTCAAAACTCATGTCTGATTCAAACTCTTCAGCCCCTCTGTTGGTCGTAATTCAATTCAGATTTCTCAAAAGTTTCACGGTTAAAAGCCAAAAGGCTCACCACGACGACCAACGGAGGCACTCACAATGGCGGAATCCTCTAGCAACTTCCCCGGAGATGGCTTCCGACAGGAAATGCTCAAAACTGCCCTGGAAACCATCCCCCTGCTCTCCGAGGACAATTACGGTATTTGGCGTGATAAGATGAATGGTCTGCTCCGACTCAGAGGAGTACTGGCTACCCTTGAATCTGGATTGGATCAACTCTTGTCTCTGGATAATGACAAAATCCAACTCCTTCTTATGTCCAAGGTTGACTTGGTGACTCACAACAACATTATCACTGCCACCAACGTTAACTCTGCTAAAGCCATCTGGCAAGCAATCAAGGAACGATACTCCTCCTCAGAAGCCTCCAATTGAGCCCAGATCTTCAATGACTTTCTTCACATCTCTTTCAAAGAAGAAGACATCACTCACTTTGTCACAAAAATTAAGACCACAATCAAGAAGATGAATGATATTGGCATCAATCTTCCTCAAGACATCCTGGCCTATCTCATCCTCTTCAAGTTCCCTGTTGCTCTTCACAACCTCAAGTGCCAACTCATGCACTCCAACAAAACGATTGGAGTCGACTTTGTATGCAACTATCTCATTCAGTACAACAACGAAGTGAAGGCGGAATCCTCCGACAAAACCATCTCCGTACCCAAAACCGCTCTTGTGTCCAGCAAGAACAAATTCAAGTCTCAGTCAAGCAATTGCTGCGTGGAAGGCTACCACAACCCCAAACAAGATAAGAACCACCAAGAAAGTGAGTGCTTCCACCTTCACCCGGAGAAGGCCCCGGAATGGTGGAGGGAAAACCAGGCAAAGTGGAAAGAGAAGCAGAAGTCAAAATCCGAATCTGCCCACTACCATGCGTTTGTCACAGAGTGGATTGAATCAAGAGTAACATCAAACCAGAACATACTGATGGGCAGTGGCGCCTTGGCGCATTTCTTCAATGACGAGAGGTTTTTCTCCAAGCTGATCAAATCCGACGACGGGGAACACATCTTGACAGGTAAAGACGGTGCGAACCTTCCTGTCAAAGGCTCGGGAACAGTCAAACCGGTCTGGAAGCACCAAACCATCGTCCTCAGCAACTGCCTCTTTGTTCCAGATTTGGTGGTCAATCTAATAAGCCCTGGGGAGCTGATTTCCAAAGGCTGCTCCTTGAAATCCTCCAAAGGACAGTTCCAACTCATCCGCAATGATCAATGCCTCTTGGAAGGCAGAATCGTCAAAAACTTGTTCGTGGTCAATAATCCCAGGAGCATAGGTCAGAATAACTGTTTCCTATCCCTATCCACCTCTAAAAATTCCATCACATCCACCCGCGACCTTCACCTCTCCCTAGGTCACGCCTCCATTGGCAGGCTCAGAGAGATTCCTGACCTCAAGATCAACAACAACAACTTCTTTTGCAAGGACTGTGCGCTCTGAAAAATTGCCAAGTCGCCTTTCAAGACACAAGCCACCCTTGCGTCAAAACCCTTCAAATGTATACATCTGGACCTTGTTGGACCAATCAAACCCGAGTCACATCAATGAGAAAAATACATCCTAACCATTGTGGACAATTTCTCTGGATACTTGAGCGGCATTCCTCTCTTCAGCAAGGAAGATAACCCTAACACTCTCATAGAAATAATCAAACGACAGAAGTCCAAATTGGTATACTACCCCTGCGAAGTCTGTTCCGACGGAGGATCCGAATTTGTCAGCAACAAACTCACCAGTTTCCTCAAGGAAATTGCATGCAAACAGCTCGTCTCTGAACCCTATCATCCCGAGCACAATGGTAGGGCGGAAAGAGCGAATAGAACTATTGTCAAAAGTGTGCGTACATCGCTCAGCTCCTCCAAATTACCCAAGAGGTACTGGTCAGAGATACTCAAAGCTTGTTGCCTTGCCCTGAATCAGATTCCTCGCAAGGGCTGTCGATTGTCACCTTGGGAAATTATGCACGGCAGCTCCCTTCCACTCTCATACTTCAAACCCCTGGGAACCCCAGTCATTTACCTCAATCACCTCAGACCCAAGGGAAAGAAATTCCATGCGAAGGGCCTAGAAGGAAAGCTTGTCGGATATAACCCAGAATTTTGCTCATACAGAATACTTTGCCCCAATGGATCCATCATCTCGAGCAAACATGTACGATTTGACGAATCATCTGCGAATTGCTGTGAATCAAATTCAAATCTGGATTTCTCAGTTGATGGATTTTAATTCAACCACAACCCAGATGTCCTGAACGACCGCTCCTCAACAGCGGAAGAAGAGTCCTCCACACCGGCCCCTCCTCCTGACAGGAACTTCACCCAGTACAGAGAGACGCCGGAAACCCAGTCAGACTCTTCCGACTCAAACTCTCCAGAATCCAGCGACTCTGAGACCTCAAACCACCCTTCCGCGTCCCTGGAAGACCACTCACCGCAACCTAGTCCAATCCAGCAACCTCCATCTCAACCCGCTCCTCCTTGACTCCTGTGAAATTGGGCGAATCTTAGACCTCCGCAGCGCTACGGGTTCCACCACTATTTTGAGCCCAAGACTTACCTCAAAGCCATCACTTGTGAAGAGGCTGAAAGATGGAAACAGGCAATAGTGAAAGAGCTGGATCAATGTGAGGATCTGGAGGTGTGGGAAGAGTATGATGGGCCAGATCCAATTAATCCACTTGAAACTACCTGGGTCTTCAAGATCAAAGACAATTGCCACGACGATGCTCTCATCTTCAAGGCCAGGGTGTGCGTGAAGGGCTATAACCAAATTCACGGTCTCAACTTCTAAGAGACCTTTGCTCCGACCGGAAAAATTTCATCTCTCAAAGTTATCCTTCAACTCGCTCTAAGAGATAACCTTGAAATCAAGCAATTTGACGTCAAGGCCGCCTTCCTCCACGCACCCATCGACGAGGAAGTAATCATCAAGACTCCCGACGGTTCTTCTTGACAGAGCAAATATCTGAGACTCAAGAAGAGTCTCTACAGACTCAAACAGGCCCCAAAGAACTGGTACCACACCCTCACGAGTTGGATCAAGTCCACGGGATTTGTGGAGTCCGACAGCGACCCCTGCCTCTACAAATCAATGGATGGGAAGTCCTTTATATTCTTTCACGTTGACAATCTCATCCTTGTAGGAGATGGCAACGACTTCGAAGGCAAATTCAACAACAAATTCAAGAACTCTCAGTGCCATGATCCCGACACCATCTTGGGAATGAAATTCGATTGGACCAGCAATTCAATTCTCCTCAGCCAACCAAAGCATATTGCTCATGGTCTAGAAGAACTTGGACTATCAAACGCGAAAGGAGTCCAAACTCCGTTAACTCCTCACCTTCAACTCATGGAAGCATCAGATGAGGACTTCAAAGACTTCAAACGCCTCAACATCAATTATCGCTCGGGGGTAGGTCTCCTGAACTATATTGCGTCTTGGACCCGACCGGACCTCAGCTTCTTGGTTTCAAGTCTTGCCAGGTTCCAGAACAAACCCGGCCTGACTAACTGGAAGGAGCTCAAGAGGACCTGGCAATACTTAAAGGCCACCAAAGATGTGAAACTCACCCTAACTTATGACGGATCCGCCGAAACCCTGGTATTCTACAGCAACTCTTCCTGGGGTGAGGATCCCACTTTGAGGAAGTCCCAATCCGGCTACTTGGGATTTTCCTTTGGCTCAGTCATATCTTGGGAAAGCTTCAAACAACGCAACATCACTTACTCCTTGAACAAAGCCAAACTCAACCCCCTTCTAGATTCCTTCCTGGAAGGTAGATGGCTCAAACACCTTCTGGGAGAGGTGTTCAACGTCTCCATCCCCTTCACAACCCACCTCATCAACAACAAAGGCCTTGAGGACAAACTCAAGCGATTTGGGTCCAATGCCAAGACAAGGCACATGGATCTCAAGACCAAAGGTTTACGGGAAGAACTTGCGCTTGACAACTTGAAAGTCAAACTCATAACTACGGATCACATGCTGGCGGATCCCCTAACCAAAGCGGTGGCTAAACCAGCCATCCAAGCCTTCATACGTATCCTCGACCCCGCATTCAAACTTGACAACTCATCTTAGTCAAACTCTCTCCAGTCATGGGGAGTGTTGAGATGCTGAGACACTGCGTATCCAATCTTCAGCTTGCTTAACCCGCGGCACCCCAGAGAGAACCGGAGAGGTCTTGACCTTCAACTGAGAACCGGGGGATTTGGAGACCCGGTCTTTCTCGGGTTGATCCCCACTCGAACTTCATCCAACTTCAGCCTTGGGGTCCTCGGCTTCAGCCGTGGTCTTTCCTATTTTGTTTTTCCTCTTTGTCTCTGGTTTTTCTTCTTTGTCTTTTCTCATTCTTTTCCTTCTTTTCTTCATTTCTTTCTTTTCTCATTTTCATCCCTGTTCGCCTCGAGCCTCACCCTCAACCACTTCCAAGCTCATGCTCCTCAGATCAAGACCATCGACAACTCAACTCCAGCCGACACACCCAGTCGTCTCCTTGATCCTGATCCAATTCTGAATAGTGAGAGTTGCTCCGTCGTCATCTCTGCAACCTCATTCTGATTCATCTTTCAGCTTCCCGATCTCATCAACACCCTCAGCCATGCCTTAATCGTTCACCCAAGTAACCAAACGTTTGCCGACTCTCAAAGCGCCTCTGCCGGTCCCGTTGGTTCCTCTCATTTCCATCTACGCTGTCATTTTCTTTCCTCTCATGTGTGTTTCTTTTGTCAGTTCTTTTGTCTCAAAACTCATGTCTGATTCAAACTCTTCAGCCCCTCTGTTGATTGTAATTCAATTCAGATTTCTCAAAAGTTTCAAAACAGGAAATGGATTCTTGAAGAAGAAAAAAATTCTGCTAAAAATGAATTATATCTTAGAAACATCCATATTCTTAATAACACACAGAAGCATATATATTACCTAATATTAATTGCATGAAATTCTCTCAGCTACCTTCATTATTTGTTGATAATACTGGTGTTTGATACAAAGAGCCTAAAGCTCATAGGCGTGCTCTTGAGTTGTTTAAAAGATTAATTCAAGATCTCATGAATTCTAAATTAAAATTTTGATGAAAATGAAGAGTTCTTTGTGCTGACTTTGGAAATATTTTACCTGTTTTTCAAAAGGGTAAACATGCTGAAATAGTTGATAGAGGTTTGGGAATTTTTGCATCCTGGAGCTATTTTTATGTTTGAACCCTCCATCAAAATATCTATGTTTCATTTGGTTGATTTTTTTTTACTTGATGTTGGGGATAGTCTCAAAATAATAAAAGATTAGAATAAAATAATGATTCTTTGACACATGGTTAGTCACAAAAGTAATGAAGATAATTCTTTATAAAGATTAATCCATATTTTCTTCCCAAAATTACAAAATCACTATAATGATACAAGTTGATTGATTTATTTCATTCTAGGTTGCATGAATACCTGAGCATACAATATTATTTAATTACTTATGAATTCACTGCCTTGGAATGGGGAATATAATATCATGGATATTTACTCAAGGCGTGGTTTTCTTGAGGATGACACTCAAAATTTATCCCAACAACAGTTACTACATTAATTATTTCTTCCAAAATCCCCTTCTCATGAAATAAACAATCAAAAGGTCATAAAATTTCAAATTTTAATTGATTATCTTTTGAAATCCTGGAAAAAATTTTCATGTCATTATTTATTTTTGATACATTACCCAAATCTTTCACTTGATTGAAATCATTTAAAAAATGTCTCATTTTTTTGTGGATTTTTTAATTACTTTAATTAGTTCACCATGAGGTGTGGAATCCCACCCATCACTGAAATTGCATACCAATGTTCCAAGATATATACTTTTTTTCTTGGATTATCTGTTGAAATAATTTAACAATTTTCAATTTCATTATTTCTTTCAATCTGTTACCCAAATTTACCACTTAATCAAAATTGCCTGTTACTTATTATTTAACAGATAACACATATTTAATCTGTTTTCTAAATTCTTCACTTGTTTCAAATCATTGAAAAAATTTGCAATCTTTTTGTGTAAATTTTTATTTTATTGAATTGGTTTACCATGAGGTGTGGAATTCTATCCATCACCAAAATAACATACAAAAATGTCCATCATATATACTTGGTTTGCCTGGATTATCTGTTAAAATAATTGAAAAATTTTCCACATCATCATTTTTTTCAATCTGTTCCCCAAATTTCCCACTTGATTAAGATTATTCATTATTTAACAGGTATCACATCTTTAATCCATTGCCAAACTTCTTCACCTCATTAAAATAATTTCAAAAATTTCCCAATTTCTTGTGGAATTTTTGATTTATTTGAATTTTTTCACCGTGAGTTGTGGAGTTCTATCCATCACTGAAACCACATGCACAGAATTTCATGAAATATAATTTTTTTTACTGGCTTATCTGTTTAAAAAATTGAACAATTGTTCAGGTCATTATTTTTTTCAATCCATTCCCCAAAGTTCTAAATTTATTAAAACTATTTTTTGTTTAACAGATATCACCTCTGTTCATTTCAATTTATTTATTTTTAATCCAGTCCCCAAATTTGGGGGCAAAGGACAAGTGAATTAATGAAAATCTTCAAAAAAAATATTTGGATTTCCTTTCATATTTGGAAAAAAATTTCTGTTCAGATTTTCCAAAATAATTAGCAAAAAATGGTTAAAAAAAGGGAAAATATTTGTGACTTAACATTTTATTTTTTGAATTTTTTTGAATTTAATTTTGAAGGGCTTTAAATCCACCCAACACTCTTAATAAAGTATCTTAAATTTTTCAAATCTCCCCCAATGTGGTGGTTCTTTTTCCAACTTCACAAAACTTTCGAAATCAAGGAAAGGAAAGTGATAAATTCACAACCCGAGGTTGTTAATGGAGGTTCACAACTCGAATAGTTGTGAGCAGAGTGTTTTTTTCATCAAACAAACAAGAAGGGGTTTTGAATTTTTTTTCCTTTCTTTTTTTTCTTTTTTTTCTTTTTTTTCAATTTTTTTCAATTTTTTTCTTTTTTTTTGGATTTTTCTTCATTTTTTCATTGTTTATTTTTCTTTCTTTTTTTTTTTTTTTTCTTTCTTTTTTTTTTTTTTTTTTTTTTCTTTTTCTTTTTCTTTTTCTTTTTCTTTTTCTTTTTCTTTTTCTTTTTCTTTTTCTTTTTCTTTTTCTTTTTCTTTTTCTTTTTCTTTTTCTTTTTCTTTTTCTTTTTCTTTTTCTTTTTCTTTTTCTTTTTCTTTTTCTTTTTCTTTTTCTTTTTCTTTTTCTTTTTCTTTTTCTTTTTATTTTTCTTTTTCTTTTTCTTTTTCTTTTTCTTTTTCTTTTTCTTTTTCTTTTTCTTTTTCTTTTTCTTTTTCTTTTTCTTTTTATTTTTATTTTTATTTTTATTTTTCTTTTTCTTTTTCTTTTTCTTTTTCTTTTTATTTTTCTTTTTCTTTTTCTTTTTCTTTTTCTTTTTCTTTTTCTTTTTCTTTTTCTTTTTCTTTTTCTTTTTCTTTTTCTTTTTCTTTTTCTTTTTCTTTTTCTTTTTCTTTTTCTTTTTCTTTTTCTTTTTCTTTTTCTTTTTCTTTTTCTTTTTCTTTTTCTTTTTCTTTTTCTTTTTCTTTTTCTTTTTCTTTTTCTTTTTCTTTTTCTTTTTCTTTTTCTTTTTCTTTTTCTTTTTCTTTTTCTTTTTCTTTTTCTTTTTCTTTTTCTTTTTCTTTTTCTTTTTCTTTTTCTTTTTCTTTTTCTTTTTCTTTTTCTTTTTCTTTTTCTTTTTCTTTTTCTTTTTCTTTTTCTTTTTCTTTTTCTTTTTCTTTTTCTTTTTCTTTTTCTTTTTCTTTTTCTTTTTCTTTTTCTTTTTTCTTTTTCTTTTTCTTTTTCTTTTCTTTTCTTTTCTTTTCTTTTCTTTTCTTTTCTTTTCTTTTCTTTTCTTTTCTTTTCTTTTCTTTTCTTTTCTTTTCTTTTCTTTTCTTTTCTTTTCTTTTCTTTTCTTTTCTTTTCTTTTCTTTTCTTTTCTTTTCTTTTCTTTTCATTTCTTTCCTTCTTATTCCTTTTCTTTGCTTTTCTTTTCTATTATTTGTTTATATTATTATTATTATTATTAATGTTATTATTATTATTATTATTAATATTATTAATATTATTAATATTATTAATATTATTAATATTATTAATATTATTAATATTATTAATATTATTAATATTATTAATATTATTAATATTATTATTATTATTATTATTATTATTATTATTATTAATATCATTATTATTATTAGGGCGTATCAGACTTGAAATTTTGAAAAACTCAAATACCTTGTTTAAGTAAAAATATTAATTTTCCAAAAAATGTTTTTTTCTATCAAAATAAACAATTAATTGATGGTTTCAACTGAAAAAAAATAAATTTTTGAAAAAAAAAATGTACAGGCCTGAAATCAGCCATTTAATTTTTTGAAAATTTTAACTTTGATTTGCCCTATTTACACACAAACCTGGAGTTTTTAACGGCAGACCACAACTCCAAAGGGTTGTGTGGAAAGGCTCACAACCAACCTTGGTTTTGAATGGCTTTTCACAACTCAATGGTTTGTGGGACAATGTAGGTAACTCAAATGGGTTGTGAAATTTCTTGCACAACCCATTTTAAGTTGTGTATGGGTTGTGTATAGTTGTGAATTTATTAAAAACCTTAAGTAAAAACAACATGGACAGGGGAAGTTGTGGGGATGACAAAACTGTGCAAAAATAAGGATTTGGGATTTGAAAAAAATAATTTCCTAAATAAATAAAGAAAATAAAATAATCTTATTTAATTGAAAAAAAAAGCAACCATGTTAAATCAAAAGGGAATTTTTTATTTTCAAACTTACAACCCCTGTTCACTACCTAAAAGGGGTTGCTGGCGCAATTTCCAACCCATTTTGGGTCCCAAATGGCCATTTATGGTCCACTTGAGTTGCAAATGGCCATTTGCGACTCAGGTGGGTTATTAATGGCAGTTTTCAACCCATTTGGGGTTGCAAACCGCGCCATGAAATCCATTTTGGGTTGTGAATGGCAAATATATATATATATATATATATATATATTTGGTTTCATTAATTAATTCATTTTTTATGTATTTATTTGTTTTTTTATTTCATTTTGTTTTATTATATTTATTTATATTTATATTTTTTTATTTTTAATTGAATTAATTAATTCATTTTTCATTAATGGCATTATTTTTCTTGCGCATCCAACCCTTTATTCCTTGCATTTTGACATTGTTGTGCGATTGCAACCGTTTGGTATTTCACACAAAAAAACCTGATTTTGCACATGTTTCAAGAATTCATTTTTTTTGAATTCTGACTGCGCAGCCCCATAGCAGGGGTTTTTAGACCCCCCCAAAAAAATATTTGGTAATTTTGGAGGCATTAGAAACACTTCAAAAATTAAATCAAAAGATGAAAGAAATTTGTTAAAACAAATTTTTCCATGGGTTTTTGGATCCTCATTTTGGCTATTTGAATTTTTTTTTATTTCAGATTCCAGAAACTATAAAAAAAATTCAAATATCTTTGAATCATTTATTTAATATTTTGTTGATTTATCCTTTCACCTTAAAAAATTCCATAAAAAAACACAGAAAGTCAAAGAAATTACATTTCTCTTTGGACATTTCAATCCTTTTATTTTCCTTTTTATTTCATTTTATTGGGTGATTCAATCTATCAAAAACTTAAAAAAACAGTTAAATCTCATTTAAAAAATTTATTCATATTTTTTGGTGTATTATTCTACCTTAAAAAATTCCTTTAAAAAAGCAAAAACTACAAAAAAAACAAATTTAACATTGGGCTTTTGGATCCTTATGTTTGCCATTTTGACTAATTTTTTTCGGTGTTTCAAGCTTTCATGAATACAAAAAAAATATTAAATAAATTATTAAAATTTTTTCATGATTTTTGCATGTCATTTTTGACCTTTAAAACTTCCATCAAAAAATAAAAAAGTTCAAAAAATTCACTCTTCTCACTTGATTTTTGAATCCTTTTGTTGAAATTTATTTTTTTTTCTTGGGGGATTAAAGCTTTCAGAATATTAAAAAAAAAAAGAAGTTCATCAATACTTTTGAAAGATCATCTGCATTATTGCATACACTTTACAAAATTCATACAAAAAATTAAAAACAAAGAACAAATATGGATACAACTATCAAAATTTATTCAACTTTGATTGGTTTCATTTTTATACTTGATTTTTGTGGAGGGAACAAAAACTCATTACCAAGATCCAAATTTCCCTGAAAAATGGTTTTCCATGATTTTTGATGCTTTTTTGCAAAGATTTTCCAAAGTGGATCTAACCTGGGAGCCGACCAATGATCATACTTGAACTTGAATGAGACTAAATGTTTGGATTCTTCTAAAATAATGAATCAAATAGGAGAAGTTTTGGAATTTGGAGTGGGAGGAGAATTCAGAGGAAGATGGGTGCAAGGCATTAAAGAAGAAAACAGAACCACTGGAAACTTATATGTTTCAGGCAGAAGGAAACCATTGCATAGAAATTTCATCCACCTATTTATGGGAGCTGGGCCATAAAGGTGGTTCAGTTGCCTTCTTGCTTCTTGGAAAGTTTAACCCCAGAAATCATGCAGTAATTTTTTGTCCTTGAAGATTGGGCTTGAATCACGCTCTTTCACCATTTCTTTCCTGAATTCAATCCATTTGTCTGATTTCCTCCCCAAACAAATGGATGCTGCCCTAAAGCCACAGTTCCCATCACCTTTGACGATTCAGGGGAAGCAACCCGCTTATTCACAATGGTTCCAGACCTCTGAGGAACCTTTGAATAAAAAATGAATTGAAAATAATATCCAAAAAATTAGCCAAAAATAAAAGAAAATGAAATCTCACCATCTTAATGAAATCCACATCTTGCAGATCTCCATCTGCTTAATTTTCCCCTTCATCCAAATCTGGCACCTCTTCATCTTCTGAATATTGCTTTTCAGTCTGAAATTCACTCTATGTTGAAAAAATGACAAGGAATCATCAAAAAAACCCATTGCAGAAAAAATAAGTACAGTTACAAAATTACCTCTTCCTCTGATTCCATATTCTTTTTTCCCTTCCCCTTCCCTTGGATGGCCTTGCACCTTTTTTAAACCTGAACACATAAGAAAAAAATTCATTATGAAAGTTGATATATTTTTTTGTCCAAAAAAATGGTCACTGACCTTTGAATTTGCTATGAATTTCTTCTTTGGCCTTCCTCTCCCCTAGGGCTCTTCTAAATATTAAAAACCAGATGGATCTCTTTTGCCTGAGGACTTAGAGATCTTCTTGAACTCATGGGCTGCTCCTTTGGGTCTTGCTCTTAATTTGGATCTTTGAAGGGAATTTGGCTCTTTAATCAGGGTAAGTTGATATCTGCCACTTTACAGCTTCATTCTTTCAACCAGATAATATAGCTGTTCTTCAGGTGGAAACTTTCTTAATTCTTAAAAAAGTTTAATGAAATATAGTTTTTCACTAATTTCTTTGGTCTGAACTTCAAGTTTTTTTGAATTGTTCAGAGTTCACTGTTAACTGGAGAAAGGAAAATCAAAATCAATCAGGAAATTATTCATTGGAGCTTGAATCACAAAAAAAAAGAGAGAGAGAGAAACTTACTTAGATTAGAGCTTTGACATGCCATTGAGGATGAAATAATCAAGTTGGAAGAGTTCACCCTTTCTGATGGCCAATTTGACTTTGTTAACGCATGGTATACCCATGTAAGAATAGTCATCACAGTTGTTGCAAATGGTGGAAGAATCAGTAACTTGATGAATTGAATGAATTATTTTGAGGGCAAAGAGGCTGATCTTTCCAGAAGGATGATCCACCCGGTGAGGAAAACCAATGAGATGCTTTAATTCTTGCTGAGAGGCTTCAAGGGCTCTCTCACAGTTGTGGATGGTGATGGAACTGTAAATTTTTTGAACTACATTATAGAAAGAGCCAATAGAACAATTGATGAGTCTTTTAATGTCGGAGTGAGAACCCTCTCTTCTTGGTTTACTTTTTTTTCCATAGTGAAAGTTTTTTTTCCCAAATAGGAGAAAAATCTTGCTTTTAGAGGAATCCGGTTTTCAGGAAGGTAGTCAGAAGTGGGAGGATTCCAGACCAGAGAAAGTTTTTTGAAGTTTTTGTGATAGCTTGATTCAGATTTTGAATAGACCAAATGATGACATTGTATCTGGAATAGCTTCCATTCATCTTCAGATTTGAAGTGCTTCCAGCAATGGGTTTAAATATTCTTGAATATGTGTCAGACACCGAGAAGATGATGAGAGGAAGGAAAAACTGATTGGATTGAACTAATAAGTGATTGTTCCTTGTCTGTCACAATCACACTAGGTTCTTTATTTTCAAAGATTTCCTGAAGTTTAGTCAGGGCCCAGTCATAGCTCTGTTTTTTTTGTTGAGATAAAAAATAGAAGGCAACTGAGAACCATCTAGCAGAATTGTTTACCCCATGAATATGAAGAAGGGGAATTACAAATTTTTTGGTTTTATATGTGCAGTAAATTATTATTAGAGTAGGTGAAAGTTTGAGAATTTTCATGGAATCAGGGTGTGAAATGAACCATGAAGTAATTTGACCATCCACATTGTTCATTTAGTAGTAAAAACAAGAATTCTGGACTTCAGTATGACTTCTTCCACAGGAGTTTTGCCATCAAGGACATTTTTTTGTATTTGGGATCTTTTTTTGTAAATTGTAGGGAGATTTGTGTAGATAGGTGATCATTATTTTTGTATAACAGAGTTGAGAATTTTCAAAGGGGGAACTCCAGATTTTGATACATTTTCAACCAACTCCTTTTGCTCCCCTTGGATTCTTCTGTGGATGGTTTGAGTGGAAGGTTCAATGGAGGTGGATGGTTGTAATCTGGACATATAAACTTCACCACTCAAACACTCAATCTTTCTGAAAAATTTTCTGATAACCTGAAAGGACAATTGGTCTTTCTTGATTTTTTCAAATTGAGGGTATCTTTTCTGGGTTTATATTCCCCAGATTTATAAAATTTCTAAGTGTGGGCCTTATTCTTGCAATTTGATCCTGTGGTAGATATTTCATATTCATTTGACTTTGCACATGATTGGTTAGCCTCAACCAGCTCCTCCTTTTGATCATATGATAGCCCAGGATCAGGGGCCAGAGGGATAGAATAAAGTGTTTCATTATGTGAAGAAGGAACAAGAGGAGTTGAATCATCATTTTGATTAGATGAGATAATGGAGGATGGGCCTGGTGAACAGTTGAAACAGTTTGGAAAGGTTGGTGGATGCTTTCTTGAGCCATTGGAAGAATAAACTTTCTTGTTTGGAAGTATTGGGAGTGTTTACTTGTTTAATGAGTTGTTGGTGGTGTGGTGCGGTGTGGTTTGGTATGGTTTGGTGTGGTGTGGTGTGGTGTGGTGTGGTGTGGTGTGGTGTGGTGTGGTGTGGTGTGGTGTGGTGTGGTGTGGTGTGGTGTGGTGTGGTGTGGTGTGGTGTGGTGTGGTGTGGTGTGGTGTGGTGTGGTGTGGTGTGGTGTGGTGTGGTGTGGTGTGGTGTGGTGTGGTGTGGTGTGGTGTGGTGTGGTGTGGTGTGGTGTGGTGTGGTGTGGTGTGGTGTGGTGTGGTGTGGTGTGGTGTGGTGTGTGGTGTGGTGTGGTGTGGTGTGGTAGTGGTGGGGGGGTTTTGGAGGGTGGAACAATTCAAGGGGGTGGTTTATAAGATAATTGGAGCGCTCCAAGATTGGTGTGGGTCCCAGGAAAAAGAAAATCAATGATATTGATTATATGCATGTGAAGGGTTCAAAGAAGAGTGAATTTTTTGAATTTTTTTGGCTTTGTGATGGAATTTTTTAATATCAAAGATGACATCCAAAAATTTTGAAAAAAAATTAGAACCTCTTTAATAGTTTCTTCACAATTCTCAAAGCTTGAAACAACCAAAAAAACTTGTCAAAACGGCAAACATAATGATCAAAAAGTCCAATGAGAAAATTGTATTTTTTGAATTTTCTGCTTTTTAAAAGGAATTTTTTAAGGTAAAAAAATACATCCAAAATTTTTGAAAAAAAATTTTAATTCTCCTTAACTGTTTATTTAACTTTTTAATATCTTTAACCACCCAAAAGAATGAATTCAAAAGTAAAATAAAAGGATTAAAATGTCCAAAGAGAAATCTTATTTTCCTTGATTTTTGGTATTTTTTGAAGGAACCTTTTTAAGGTGAAAGGATACATCCAAAAAAATATGCAAGAAATATATGAAAGATCTTTAAATTTTCGAAAAAATATCTGGCAGCTGAAATAACAAAGAAAAAAAAACAATTAAAATAGCCAACATAAGGATCCAAAAACCCATGCAAAAATTTGTTTTTGCAGAATTTTTTCATCTTTTGATTGCATTTTTGAAGGGGTTCTAATGGCCCCAAAATTACCAAAGATTTTTCAGGGGTTTAAGAGCTTCTGCCACAGGGCTGCGAATTGAGAATTCAAAAAAATTAATTTCCAAAACATTTGTGAAATAAAGTTTTTTTGCATGAAATACCAAAGGGGCCCACCGTGCAACAATTTTGAAATGCTTGAAATAAAGGGTTGGAGGCGTGAGAAAATCAATGCCCTTTATTTACTTATTTATTTATATTATTTCTTATGTTTATATTTCTAATTTAATCAATTGATTTTTTTGATTTTTTTTTTGATTTTTTTATTAAAATCAAACAGAGAAATAATAGATAGAAAAAAGTAAAAAAATAAAAGGAAGATATATATGTATATAAAGGGCCGATATAGAAAATAAAAAAAAGGTTGCAAATGACTTTTTGCGACTCATTTTGGTTTCAAATGGCAATTCCCGACTGAGATGGGTTGCAAATGGCATTTTGCGCTTGTTTGCAACCGCAGGGTTGCCAATTTAACATTGCCCTAAATCAAATCAAATCAATAAAACTTGATAAATTCCCAAAATCCACAATCACAGCAAAAAAATTGATTTAAAAAAATTCAATCAAGCAATGAATAATTTGACTGAAAATTCATCAAAGCATTAAAAATTTCCAAAAAATTTATTGACTCAAAGCCTTAAAAAAGGCAGTACTTTCAAAATAAATTATTTTTGCTTTTGAGCATTAAATTGAAGAAAATATTGATTATCAGGAGAATTTTATTGAATCTTCTGACATTTGATGAAATATATTATACGATTAAAACAAAAATGATTTTCTCAATGGTATAATCAAATTTATTTATTACATAGAATTTAAATTCCCCATGATTCCATATATTCTGTATTCTATGCATGCACTTGAAGTACTTGAAATGATTAAGAACTGATACAAAAAAATTTCATCAGGGTCCTACTCAAGTTACAAACAGATTTTTCTCAGATTTAAAACCAAACAAAAACATGTTCCAGGTGCTACACCTGCCAGCAGGTGCAGCTTTTTTTCACGGTGATTGTCCAAAATCACATACCAGAGCAAATATTAGTGTTTTCTTTGTGGTGCCCTCAAAAAGATTGGTTTTCTCAACAATTTCTTAGTAATTATGACTGAGAACACATCAAAAACCCTCACCATGGCAAAGCATATTGGGGAGCTCAAAGATCACAAATTTTAACAGAAGATTTATCTCTAGGGCTGTATGGTCCATACAATCAACATTGTTGAAAAGGATTGCTCCAAGATATTTGGTTCTGGATTCAATTTGGACCAAAACAGCAACATAAAGTTAGATCCAAATCAACTTTTGATATCCATTCTTTTTAATCAGCTAGATGGTGCATTTTTCAATTTGGGAAATGTGCTGCAACACATCCATGGAATTTAAATTTTGGTTTGAGATTCTTGATCCTCAAGATTGCAATCAGTTTCAAACCAGTTGGAAACTTTTCAGAAATTGCGAATTTTCTACTTACTCCACAATTATTTTGATCCTCAATCACAATGAAAAAAATGGCTGCACCGGCCGGCAGGTGTAGCACCTGGGATGGTGAGTTAATCCTGTTTTGAATTTTTTTTTTTGGAGTCCAACCTCAAATTGATTCCTTGATGGTCCCAGAATATTTATGCACCATATTTATGTAATGCATGAATTGAATTATAAATGTTTACATAAAAGGAAAAATTGAAAATTTATTTATATATTCTTAATTTCACATTTTTTTACAAGTGTCAAGAAACTTAGTTCAGACCTGTGTTGCATGAAAATTTTATTGGATTTTTATCAAGGCTCATAACAAAATGATATCAATTTTATTCAAGAAAAGAAAATTTAATTCTTAGTTATAGACTAAATTTGTTGTTTTTGATTTCTCCTTCAAGAATAAATTTCATGCCAGTGTGAAAGAAAGGGGTGAAGACCCCTGAAATTTGTCCTTGAGTACAGAATTTATTGGCCCCTTGCGTCTGTAAGGAGTAGGGCGCACCTTCAATAGGTTAAGGGAGAGAGAAAGAGGAAAGGAGAGATGTAAATTTGTTCCTAACTTCCAATCCTTCAGTGGTACATTAGTATCCCCCCTTCTACAACACAGAGATGAGAGAAAGTTATTATACCCTTTCTCCCAACCCTATATTGAAGCACAACTACAGCCTAGCAGCCATAGGAAGAATACTAATCAACAGAAAAACTAACCCAATCCTATCCTCCTCCTCCCCAAAGCTCTCCCACCGTTACATTGATCCAGTTGTCCTTCTCATGGCTAGCAGAATTTCCTACTCAGAGCCCCCCGCACCTGTCTTCACCCGCCCAACGCCTTGCCTTTGGAAACTGCTAAGCCAACAGTATAAGTAGCAGCTGCTGCTGATTTGGCAGCGCTGCCCAAATACTGAGCCTACTTGTGCCCATTGTTGAGCGCGCAGGCCGCGACCAGTTACTAACCCACATCCATAAAATGATGCCACACCAGTGGCCTTACTAATCTTGTTTTTGAAAAAGAAAAATTCAGAACATTATCTTTGAAAAATTGCAAATAACTGGGCTGGATCCCCTCAGATTCATAACCCAAATTTTAAAACAAATCAATGATATGAAAAATAATTATACCTTAAATAAAAGTTACATTTATTTTTGATTTTTTGTTTTTTTTATTCTTATTTTTTTTGAATTGAGCTTTTCATCAATACATGAAAATTCAATTTCTTTTTTCTTTTTAATTTTAATTTTGATTTTCAATTTTAATCTTTGTATTTTTAATTTATCCCTTTTTTTATTCTTTTATTTTTTTTGATGCTTTTTATTTTCATTTTTTTAATTTTGACCATCATTTTTTTCACAACTCTAAAACTTAAATACACAAATTTCATACATGTCCCTGATTTTCTTGACACAGAAATTTCCTTGGAAAAAGGTATTTGAGAGATTTTCTTTTGTTAAATTTATAACACTGCAGCAATGTAGAATTGTATGCAAATCCCCTATAAAAAATATTTCAGACTTTCCAAATTATTTTGAGACCTTCAAAAATATGTCCAAAGACTAAGAAAATAAAAAAAGAACAGTCTAAATGCATTTCTGGAACTTATCCTTTTACTTCTCATTCAATTTTTTTTGGTTCTTCAAAGACTTGGAATGTTTGAAAATCAATTCAAAATCTTTGAGATATTTCTTTGGTATTCTTTTGATGTATTATAGGCTTCTTCAAATTGGATCCAGCATAAAATTACTTTGAAAATCACATCCTTTTGAAAAAAAAATTTATCATCAGGAATCAAAGCATCTGTTGTGTAAAGTAGTTAGGATATCATTAAAAGAATTAAGAATAAAAATGATTTTTCATTCAAATCAAAGATTTTACCCAATAAAATATGTATCACCATGAAAATAATTTCAAATAAAAAGGGTGCTAAATGGGGTGGTCTCAATCTTGAAATGATGTCCTTGTTATATATTAATAAAATATAAAAAACAATTAGGTAAAATATAATTATTGTTTTGGTTAAAATCCTTAAAGGGCTCTATCATACAAACAGAGTGGTATTGAAACTGTTTTTATAACTTTTTCTGTTTTTTTTTCTTGGAAATACCAAAAAAAAAAAGAACATGAAAGCAGCCCAAGTAGCTAGATAATTTTCTGAATATAGCCAGGGGGTCTGAAAAAGTAACTCCTGCTCTTTTATGCTTTTTTTTCTCAATTCATGTTTAGCTATTTTTTCTTTTATTTTTGTTGTAGTTATTCAAAATTCTTTGAATCCTATCTTTCTTTCTTTTAAGGTTCATTTTCCTTTAACAACCATGAATTTTCTATTTTTAAGATTTATTTTGGTGAGAGTGAAACATTTTCAAGAATTTTAATGTTGCTCCTTAAATACTAGCTTGTCCTCACTACTAACTGGGTTTGTGAATTATCATCAAACAGTTAATTTGAGGATACTCACTTCACTGGTGTGCAATCCTATATATTAGGGAAGGACCCAAACTTTCAGCTGGCAGAACCCAATGTGGTCCAGTGGCATTCCCCCTCCAACTTGGTTAAATTAACAAAACCAGTATATGTAACCCACACAGACCAAGGGAATTCCCATGTGTGCAAAGTTCAATGAGGGCATAAAATACTCATGTGTTTTAGACTAAGGGTTGTGAGGAAAATAATGCTGTTGATTCTTTTTTGATTTTTGATTTATTTCTAATTTTTTAATTTTTCTGTATTATTATTATTTTTTTTTTAATTTTTGGATTTTGGTGGGAGACTTAAGATAATCCTGTTGAAATTTTGATGTTGCTCCTCAAACACACATTCATCCTCCCTACAAACCATGTTTTCAAAAAACCATCAAATGTTAAATTTTTGATAGGTAAATTTTAAATTTCCAACCTCAAAACCTCTGTTCACAACCTAAAAAGGGTTTCGCGGGGCTGTTTGCAACCATTTTTAGTCATGACCACCATTTCAGTTGTGAATGGCCTCTCACAACTCATTTTCACCCTGAATTGCCACTCACAACCCTGTTTGGGGTTTTGAATGGCCCTTCACAACCCATTTGCAGCGAGCAAAAAAAAAAAGAAAAGACATTGAAAAAAAATAAATAAAACTAAATGTAAATAAATGTAAATAAATAAAGGCCCCATAAATAAAATTAAATAAAAATATAAATATAAATATAAATATAAATATAAATATGAATATAAATTTAAATTTAAATACAAATACAAATATAAATATAAATATAAATATAAATATAAATATAAATATAAATATAATTATAAATATAAATATAAATATAAATATAAATATAAATATAAATATAAATATAAATATAAATATAAATAGAAATATAAATATAAATATAAATATAAATATAAATATAAATATAAATATAAATATAAATATAAATATAAATATAAATATAAATATAAATATAAATATAAATATAAATATAAATATAAATATAAATATAAATATAAATATAAATATAAATATAAATATAAATATAAATATAAATATAAATATAAATATAAATATAAATATAAATATAAATATAAATATAAATATAAATATAAATATAACTCTAAATATAAATATAAATATAAATATAAATATAAATATGAACAAAAATGAAAATAAAAATAAAAATAAAAATAAAAATAAAAATAAAAATAAAAATAAAAATAAAAATAAAAATAAAAATAAAAATAAAAATAAAAATAAAAATAAAAATAAAAATAAAAATAAAAATAAAAATAAAAATAAAAATAAAAATAAAAATAAAAATAAAAATAAAAATAAAAATAAAAATAAAAATAAAAATAAAAATAAAAATAAAAATAAAAATAAAAATAAAAATAAAAATAAAAATAAAAATAAAAATAAAAATAAAAATAAAAATAAAAATAAAAATAAAAATAAAAATAAAAATAAAAATAAAAATAAAAATAAAAATAAAAATAAAAATAAAAATAAAAATAAAAATAAAAATAAAAATAAAAATAAAAATAAAAATAAAAATAAAAATAAAAATAAAAATAAAAATAAAAATAAAAATAAAAATAAAAATAAAAATAAAAATAAAAATAAAAATAAAAATAAAAATAAAAATAAAAATAAAAATAAAAATAAAAATAAAAATAAAAATAAAAATAAAAATAAAAATAAAAATAAAAATACAAATGAAAATAAAAATAAAAATAAAAATCAAATTAAAAATAAAAATAAAAATAAAAATAAAAATAAAAATAAAAATAAAAATAAAAATAAAAATAAAAATAAAAATAAAAATAAAAATAAAAATAAAAATAAAAATAAAAATAAAAATAAAAATAAAAATAAAAATAAAAATAAAAATAAAAATAAAAATAAAAATAAAAATAAAAATAAAAATAAAAATAAAAATAAAAATAAAAATAAAAATAAAAATAAAAATAAAAATAAAAATAAAAATAAAAATAAAAATAAAAATAAAAATAAAAATAAAAATAAAAATAAAAATAAAAATAAAAATAAAAATAAAAATAAAAATAAAAATAAAAATAAAGATAAAAATAAAAATAAAAATAAAAATAAAAATAAAAATAAAAATAAAAATAAAAATAAAAATAAAAATAAAAATAAAAATAAAAATAAAAATAAAAATAAAAATAAAAATAAAAATAAAAATAAAAATAAAAATAAAAATAAAAATAAAAATAAAAATAAAAAATAAAAATAAAAATAAAAATAAAAATAAAAATAAAAATAAAAATAAAAGTAAAGTAAAAGTAAATAAATGACCTATAAATAAAAATAAACATAAATAAATAAATGGTAATGATAAATTCACAACCCATTTTAGTCGTGTACACAACTAAAATGGGTTGTGTGGCACGCTGCACGACTACAATCAAGTAGTGTGGCCTCTACACAACTTGATTGGGACTTGTGGCCTCTACACGGCCCTCCCTAGTTGTGTAGCATGCCACATAATGGTTTGTAGTTGTGTGGCACCACACACAACTAGGGGGGGGGGGGGGTGTAACTGGCAGACATGCCCCCCCTTCTTTCTGGAAATTCCCTGGAGGGGGCGCTCAAATCCTCCCACCAGGGCCCTGGGGGTCAATGCCCCAAGAGAATTTATATTGGAAGATGAGCTGGGGGGTGCTCAGATCCCCTCAGCCACATTTCTCCTCCCCCTTGGTAAAGGGGGGGGGGAGAGCGCTCCTTGATTTTCTCCTCCCCCTTGGTAAAGGGGGGTGGAGAGCGCCCCTTGATTTGCTCCTCCCCCTTGGTAAAGAGGGGGGGAGAGCGCCCCTCAATGGTGGGGAGGTGATCAGGTCCCTCCCACCATGGTTTGCCTTGCTGCAACCCGCCTAGCTGTTCATCGCTGGTTGGAGGGTGATCAAATCCCCCCCACCACAGTACACCTCATTGGGACCGGCCCCAGGGGTTGCACAGAGTTGTGTATGGGCCCCCACGGGTTGAGCTGGCCGTGTAAGGCCCTACACAACTCCCAAAAAACTACGGTTTGTGAAATCATCATCACCCATAAATAAAAACAAATTTCACTAAATATAAATAAAAATAAATAAAAATAAATAAAAATAAATAAAAATAAATAAAAATAAAATAAAAATAAAAATACATAATAATAAAAATACATAAAAATAAAAATAAATAAAAATAAAAATAAATAAAAATAAAAATAAATAAAAATAAAAATAAAAATAAAAATAAAAATAAAAATAAATAAATATCAAAATAAATAAGAATAAAAATAAATAAGGGCCCATAAATCAAAATAAATAAAAGAAATGAAAAATGAAAATGAAAATAAGGGGCCCATAAAAATCCCAAAATTTGTGTTTAGAGCACTCAAATGTGGTCCAGGGGTGCCTAGGTACCCCAAATCCCCCTCAAATGGCCCATTTGGGGCTATTTTGCCCCAAATGGGCCAGGAAAAGACGTGTGACCCCCGCTCACAACTCACACATCGCCCAGGGTTTGAAAATCCCCAATTGCAACCCTTTTCAAGTTGCAATTGGGGATGCGCAAGTTGGGAGCAACTTTTGTTGCTCCTTGTTCAGCCACAAATCACCGTTTGTGACCCATATGGGTTGTGGATGGCAATTCACACCTGTTTGCAACCCTGAGGTTGCAAGTTTAAAATTTGCCTTTTTGATATTCAGTGCACTGGTGTGCACTCCCATGTAGTAGGGCAGGACCAATAATTTCAGATTAAAGAACCCAAATGTGTTTCTGGATTTTTTTTCTTTTTTTGGATTTTTTTGGGGTGATGATAAATTTGAAACTTTCAGTTGTGTGGGATTTGCTTGAGGCACTACACGTCCCAATCAATCCATTGGGGCCCATACAGGTGTCCAAAGTGCGTGTGCGGGCCAAAACACACATCAAAAGTGTTTTTTAAAACATGCACAACCCCCAGTGGGTTGTATACCCCCTGTACACAGTGTGTTTGAGCTTTGTAACCCCGTGAACGGTGGTTTGGAGGCCTTTTTGGGGGTACACAGCCCCCTGGGGGTTGTTCCAAAGTTTTTGGGACCCCCTGGACTACATTTGTGTTCCATCAACCAAAATTTGGGATCAAAGCATACTATGTGGGACAGTTGAGCCACAACTAGCAATCCCCAAGTGTAACTAAGGTGAATCTAAAGTGAAACTGCATACAAAAATCCTACTAAACTTGATCTTTCTCAACTCAAAAGTTCAAAAAATAAGTGGTTGTTCAATTGAAATTTGTTGAATGCTGAAATTCTGTTGTATTTTTGTTGAATTTTGGGAACAGTGGCAAGCCCTCCTTTTTGTAACATGGCTGCATTAAAGGACTAAATTGATAGTGCAATGAAATAAGCTGTGGGGAAAAAATGATTTGGGTAATGAATCATTGGAACCCCCAATTGCATTCTCATCTAGGTTGAAAATTGAGGAACAAAATTTTTCACAAATGGACATGACCTCTGGTGGTGAGTAACATTTTATGTTACTCTGTTCTTTCCCTCATTTAATTTTATGTAAACTGATTGGCGGCTTGTTACTAAAACTATGTAACTATGACATATCCACTTCACCCACCTCCTGTGAGAGCTTTTCCTACTAGGGAAGAGGCACAAAACTATTTTCAAACATGGGCAATGAAGCATGGTTGCACTTTAACAGTTTCCAATTCAAAGCGCAATAAATATGTGGATCCAGCCTGTGATAGACATGTTTTGTACTCTGGGCAATTTCTCACCAAATGGTTGAGGCAAACTCACAAAAGGAAGGTTGGGTGTGATTTTTAATCCATTGTGGTGACAAATTTGGGACACAATGTAAAAGGGGAAATTTTCTTAAATTTTTGATATACATTCTTTCATCCAACTTCCATCAAAAAAAAAACCTTTTGTGTTTCTATGGGGACCCCTCCATTTTCTCTTTTCTCATCTCCTCATTGTCCTAGTGGTCTAGGTAGGCCTCTCCGGGACTTTCAAATCCCCAGATACACTGTTCAACTCCTCCTCTTTGCAAAAGCTTGCTGCCTCAATTTTTTTGCCCAGCGCGTGTAGAAAATTGACCTTCCCTTCCGCGCCAGGTACTCGCGGGCCAGCCGGCTTGTCCTGGTTTTCTTACTCAAATGTCACTCGTCTGTCACTGCTCAACCACCCGCAAATCAATCTCCAGCGCTTCCAGCCTGTACCGTGAGAGGGAGGGATGAGAAGACCATCCATTTTCTTTCAATATCAAATTCAACCAAACTTCAACACTCTTCAAGATCTTGACTCTCAATCAACTTATATTTCTAGTCTTCATTCTCTTTTTCTTTTATTTCTATTTTTCTCTCTTTTTATTCATCTTCTTGCTTTTTCTTTTTCTACTCTTTGTTTCCAAAAAGCCCTCAATTGTCAACTAATCAATCTACTCTTCCATGTCTGGTAAGACCATCACTACCTCTCTTCCTCCAAGGTCTCAATATCTGATTCTCTTCTCTTCAACCTTCCTTGACTCTCTTCCATGCCTTGTCTTCTAGTCTCTCAGCCGTCCTCATTTTCTAAGTCCTAAAACACTCTACGGTAAAAGCTTGGGCTTGATGTTTGTCTCCTTTTATTCTTTTCTTGATCTTTCTTTATGTTTCCTTTGTTTATTGATCTTTCTTTTGTTTCAGCCCTCTTAAATTCATCATCTCAATTCAATTTAACCAAAAGCACGCACACAATTTCCGAATTCCTTCTCACTGATCATATTCATCACCACATTGACTGTCCCATTATTGACCATCTTTCCATGCCATTTGACTGACCACAAGCCATTACTTGCATTCATTGGCAGCTTTGTCCATTGAACTGCAAGACATACATCAGCAAATCATCCCCATCAACAGCAACACCCTCCAATCTCACTGGCATTGGCAACAATGACAAAGGTCTCTGCCAAAACCATCAACTATTCCCCTTCCCTTCAAACTGGCCAGATGATGGCGTTTGTCAAAGCTCATTGTCAGCAACCATCTATTGTCCCATTGGCATCATTCGTGGACACCTGTTTCAACCTTCCCAATCTCTTCATCCCCATTCTCATCACATTTCAATTGCTCACCTGAAAACCAGCAAGCGGTTGCTTGCGGCCATTGTTTCCACTGTTGGTCATCATATTACCATCACTCCATCCCTCTCCCATGTCCGACAAATGCAAGCAATGCTTGCGGCAATTGGAGATTTTCCATCAATCATCAACCCCCAATCAATCCACCTCCTTGGCCAACAGCGAACATCACCAATATTGGCCAATCTGCTGACGGCCCTCATCAGAATCTCCCTTCCTATGCCTCAATCCCCCCCAACTGACCAATCAAATTGCCAATCCCTCCATTGATCATCCCATCCCAAGCTTTTTTTCATCCATCACTTTTGTCACAAACCATTGCCTGCTGTCACCACTGTTCATCCACCTCCCGCTGTCACCCTTGATGCGGACTGTTTTCCTTGTTCTCAGCTTCTTTTTTTCACATCTCATAAGCTTCCTGCTGCAAAATTTGTTATTCCTCACCATTTGTTTTTTTTTCCTTTCTCATATTGTCTGAAAAAAAAACTGCTTTCATTTGTAGTCATCTCTTATAAGTAGTCTACAGGGATCTTGTCCATAAAAGGAGGGGCTCTCTCTGTTGAGTTAAAAGACTTTTGAGTTGAGTGAGAGGAGAAGATCAACCTGGGAGGAGAGGCCAGGAGTTACTGAACTCAGGATGTGGCAGTCAAGATGTGATGAGAATCAGTCAAGGTTGATTGCGTGTGTCAGGAAAAGCAGTTTAAGTAGTGAAACTAGAGAACCCATGAAAGTGGGTCTGAATAGATGAAGAAGAATATTCATATGAGTCAATGAAGAAATCCGGGCAAGAATCAATTCAGAAGAAACACTGATGAAATGAGTCTGGACATGGACAGGTTGGTAAAAGGCCTGAGGTCACAACAGTGAAAAACATGAGACATAAGTCACAAACCAAAAACAACCCACCAATCTTTGACCAGAGGGTTAATAAACAGAAATAACACTGAAATAAACTTGAGATTTTAACTTGGAATGACTATCAACCATACATAGCAAGTACCCTAAAGATTTTAATATGATGTTGTAATAGAAGATTAAGATAGAGTGGGAAATATAAGGATGAAATATTAAGAGCAGAATAAATCACTATCTCAACACTCTCCTGCATTTTTGCTTGATAATCAGCTATCATTGAATTATCCATCCTATCATCATCATTTGAATAACCAATCAGTGGGGCCCTTCCCCTTGTCTGAGCATCCTTATCCTGGGTATATCTTTTGATTTCCCCTTGATCCTTTGAGCCTTCATACTCAATCCTTTGATCCATCCTTTGTGACCTGATCCTTATCACCAACCAATATACTTTCTGGTTGAAGAAGAATTAATTGGTTGGAATTCTTGAGTGTGTTAAGACACTCCATTGGTCCCTTTCTCCAACCACTTTGTTCCTGATCATTCATTTGATTTTCCTTCCATAACCAGTCATGTTTGGCTGAGAGGTTTCTTTAAGTTTGAAACCTGGATTTTCAAGCCTCCCTTTATTTCCTTAAACTCAAATTCCACCACGCTATTCTTGAGTCCCTTAAGAATTGTTGGGTCTTTCTTTTTTGAATTTGTGGCCGCTTTGCTTCTAGAGCATCATAGAACAAATTGCTTTGTTTTATACAGCCACCCACAGTTATCTGGTAACCTTCAAGCGCTTAATTGTGGAGATTTGGGTAGGTTCATTGAGAACCTGGAGGTTGGTTGGGATTGAGTTGATCTTTCCTAATCTTCTTCTGACAACCAGAGTTATTTGCTTGTGGGCGTTGTTACTTACAACTGCCTTGTTCTATTGAAATCTGAACAAACATTAAACTTATTTTTTCAAGTCTTTTCCCGCACCATCTTGCCTCAGATAGTGTTTTCTTCCATTGCTACTGAATAATTGCAAACTCATCCCTTCCATTGATTCTTCATTCATAAGGTTCTGGACCTTGATTCCAGTTACATTTAAATATTTTTGTAACTCTTAGGATGGCAGCCTAAACAGCACCTTCCCCCTCCACAGAACTGCCTCCTGCTCAGCACTGTTTGGAGTCTTACACCTTACAAGTTGCACAAAGTCAGACCCCTTGTTGAAAATCTCCTACAGAGATGATCAAAATAACCATCAGCCATCTCCACACCCCTCAGTTCATCCTCACCTGAGGAGAACCTCTGGGATGGCCTTAGTTAATTTAAAAGAAGGCATGAATGATAGGCTCAATACAATTCAAATCAAAATAAAATTGAGCAAGATTGATGGCTGCAAATATGTTTATGACCAAAAAATCTATAACAATAAGCAAAAGTTAATGCTAGTAGAACTCAAGGGAAAAAGTGTTATGGAGGTCCTCTTTGAACAACTGGTTAATTCAGGTTGGGTTCATCAAGCAAAACCCAGTGGAGAGGGTCACTTGGAGGCCCTATTCTTGGCTCACCCCAATTCATTAAATCTTTGCAAGCAATTCCATCATATTTCTTTGTTGTATTTTACTTATCAGAAAACTAAGTACAACATCCCCCTATTTCATGTCATAAGAATTAAATCCAACCAAAAAGCCTTCACAGAATCTCTTTTTTTTTATAACAAGAGAAACATTTTAGTTCTACAGTTGGTCTGTAAATGCACTAAAAGAGCTGGCTTATGATCCTGAGAGACTTCCCAAAGTCTTTGTGACAGAAAGTGAAAAAGCTCTGATTTTTTCTATAGAACATAGTTTCCCTGACTCAACAAGAAAGTGTTTTCAGTTAAACTTGTCTAAAAACATACAAGCAAACTGTAAAGTGTTCTTTAATCATGAATTTGAAGGATTGAAAAGATTTATGTCTCTTTGGGCTAAGTATGGGGCCTCTAAAACCAAGGATGATGCAGATTTCAATGATGCAAAACTTACATGAAGCGCCAAATCACTGCCTCTACTTTCAATCTTCCTAGTTTTGGCTTGCTTACATTATGACTTGTATAAAGTGTTTCTTGGAAGACTTTTAGGATGTGGTTGAGTATATGGATGATAAAATCTTCTGTATCAAAGAGACTTTTTTAATGGCTTGGACTTTAAAAAACCCTGAATTTGGAGATAAAACAATTTTATGGGCTGAAAGGGCCCGTGCTACTCTCAAATAATTCCTTGAAAACTTTTTTGGAAACATGTTGGATTTTTGTTAAAACCTCAAGGGAACCTTCTCCAATCAAATTAAATTGGTTCATGCTGTGCTTTACAACTCTTGAATCAAGATAGGAATAGTTCTTCCTACTTAACTTTCACTGTTGCAATATGATTTTTC
>CM062637.1:11209351-11259351 GCA_025617555.3 Puccinia polysora | reverse complement strand
GTTATTTTGATTTTGTTTCATGTTGGAACCAATTTTTTTCAGTCAAGAATACATCCAAAAAATACCAAAAAACAAATTTCAAAGATCTCTAATTTATTATTAACCTTTTTTAGAATTTATTCCAAAAAAAGAATTCATTTAAAAGGCAAAGGAATGGTTAAAAAATGCATTTAGTTTTTTGTTTAGTTTTTGCTTTTTTTATTCATTTTTGAATCATTTTTTGAGTGCTTAAAATGTTTCCAATTTTTTGTAATGTGTTTTCAATCAAATTAACAAGAATGTGGTTTCAGAAATTTCAAAAAAACACTTTGCAAACTACCAGTGTCTTCAATAATATGCCGGTGTGTACAGAAAATAACAGGGATGTAAAATACCCCTGCATTTCTTTAAGGGTAAGGATTTTTAAAAAAATAATGCTATAAAAAAATAAAAAAATAAAAAAATAAAAAAATAAAAAAATAAAAAAATAAAAAAATAAAAAAATAAAAAAATAAAAAAATAAAAAAATAAAAAAATAAAAAAATAAAAAAATAAAAAAATAAAAAAATAAAAAAATAAAAAAATAAAAAAATAAAAAAATAAAAAAATAAAAAAAATAAAAAAATAAAAAAAATAAAAAAATAAAAAAATAAAAAAATAAAAAAATAAAAAAATAAAAAAAATAAAAAAAATAAAAAAAATAAAAAAAATAAAAAAGATTAAAAATTAAAAAAATAAAAAAATAAAAAATAAAAAAATAAAAAAATAAAAAAATAAAAAAATAAAAACACTCAAATAAAAAAACTGAAAAAATTCAATAATCAAAAAATAAAAAATAATCAATAGCCTTAAAAAAAGACCCTGAATTCAAATTAAATTGAAGCAATGTAAAATTAAATCAATCAAATAAAAAATCATCAATTCACAATACCATTATTAATGGCAAAAAACATGAAGAAAAAAAGAAAAAATGAGATCAAGAATTGAATGATTTGACTGAAAAGTTACCAATCATTGAAATTTCCAAAAAAAGGTTTGTATACCAAAGAATGAAGAAAACATCTTATTTCAAAATTATTTAAATTTTCTTTTTTAAAATTAAAGCAATGGAACCCTTAATTATCTGGAAAATTGGCCAGTGTGGAAATCAAGAGAGTGATACTCTCCTAGTTATCCTTGATCTCCAGTATCAATGGTCCTAGCGTCTGGAAGGATAAAGATGCTCCAGTAAAGAGAGAGATATAAAGATACAAATTTACTTTCCTTTCCGTATCCTTTCATCCATCCATCCCTCAATCCATCCTCTCTCCTCTTTTCCTTTCCCTTTCTTTTTCCTTTCCTTGTCCCAAGATCCAAAAATATGATAAGATCCCCCCCAGAGCTGGGATTGAGAGCGCAGGCTTTATGCCCACCCTCTCATCCCTAGCCTAAGTACAAATGCAATAAAAGCCCAACAACAAATGTGAAAGAAACCCTAATCCCAAAACCCTATCCTAAACCTAACCCATTCCCTGCCTGCTTACTGTTACTTACTTCAAGTTTGTATTTCTCATGACGCGACCCTCCGCCGCGCCCTACTTGGAGCCCCCCCTCTTGTCCATTTCCGCTTTGCACGCCGCGTGATTCCCTGCCCTGTGGGTTGGCCCGCGCCCATAGCCCCCATTGACCCGCCCTACTTCCCCAAACTAGCTTCCCGCAAACCTGGTGGGGCCGGCTCCATTCTTGGTTCCGTAATGTCCAAGCAGGCCACAGCCCACCACATCTGATCAAGCCCAACGCATTCCCAGTATGCCAAGCCCTGCAGCGCCTACTGCTGAGCCCGCTGCAGCTGCTGCTGTGACAGTGCCCATTGAGGTGCTGAGCCTGACCTACAAAATGCTGAGCGCGCCAACCATGGCGCGGTTCCCAATCAGAGACAATATAATGACACCACACTGGCAACCGTTCACATTTTATTGAATCCCATAAATAATTTGAATAAATATGATTTTCATGATGGTATACACACATTTCTGCATAACATAAAATTTAATTCCCCATAATTCCAAATCTTCTTTATTCCATGCATGCACTTGAATTACTTGGAATACTCAAGAACTGGTACAAATAACTTTTTTCAGGCTCCTAATCAAGTGAGAAAACAAATTTTTACAGAGTCAAAACCAAACCAAAACAAGTTCCAGGTGCTACACCTGCCAGCAGGTGCAGCATTTTTTTCATGGTGAATGTAAAGATGTGCTGGAATTCAACTTATGTGGCAGGTGATATTTTGGAATTAAAATCAAAATATGATTCTGAGAAATCTATCCTGGTTTCCCTTTATGTGATCAAAAAGATGATGAATTAATTTTTCCATTCATTGGCCATTGTGGCTCAAACCTGTGCCATAATATTTGACCCCTGTATCAAAATATCTTTTTTGACCAATCATCATGAACCAATCCTTGTAAATATAAATATATATTTAATTCCACTAACGTTCCTTGAAATATTTTGGACTCAATCCCTCAAGTTTAAGAAAACTCTGCCTTGTTCTGATTCTACTGAAGTTTTCAATACAAATAGAAAAGGCAAGCTTCAAATTTTATTGAAAAGCAAGATATTCTAATCTAATTGTGCAAAGAGTGATATTGAATCCAAGATACTCCAATATACATCTGGGATTGAAGAATATAAAGAAGCCAAAAACCTTATTTATTGGAGGTACCAAATATTAATGCACCCCAATCAATCCAGTATGGCTTAGTACTGCCTAGCCATGCCTGCTACAAGTGCCCCTTGTGGAAACACTTTTTCAAAAGTCAAATTGATTTTTGGACTTCAGTGTGACTCCCTTGATCCAGAATCAATTAAGACTTTTTTTGCTTGAAAGAGTGGTATTGCACATTTGGAAAGCTGCTTTTTTCAACTCAACTTCTCTCATTTTATTTATATACTTCTGATTTTTTTCTGAAACAAACAGAAATCTATCCCTATAAAAATATTTGTTTGTTGAGGGTTGAAAAATACCAATATAAAACTCCTTCAAAAACAATTGATTATCCAGTGTTTTTCTCCATAATCTTGGCTGAGAACTGGATCTGGGCTGTTATTAGTATACAATTAAATTGATAATATGAATTTCTCTCAAAGTCTACATTCCAGTCAATCCTTTTTCATCCTTTTATATTATGTTTTTTGGGAGTTATTTTTGTGTATCTACATGATTCTAGAATATTCCAGGTTTTACTTCTACTATTATATGCATATTATACATATAACCAATAATATAATTTCAACATTCCCCCCACAACAATACCAAGATACAATAGAATAATGGGATTATGACAGGCAAGGAGAAGGAAGAAAGACTCTGAGAAATTCAGAGAAAAGAAGGGAAAAAAAGAAAAACCAACACAAATAATTAAATAAAGAAATTCAGAACAAAAGCAAGAATCATAATAAGAAATAAAATGAGAATTTGGGCCAAATGTAAAACTATTAGAAGAAATTATTGAGAAAATTCTGGTGCAGGTTTTCCCCTAGTGCTTTAGTGAAGAATTACTCCAGCTGATTGGCTCCTGGACTCCACTTTATTTCAAGATGTTTCAATGGTAGGTGCTCATTGATGAAGTGAAATTTGTGATCAATGTGCCTGGTTTTCTTCATACTTGATTTGTCACAAGCAATCTTTGTTTCTGCCTGATTGTTAGATAGGATGAGTGGAATCACATTGGGAATAAAGTTGGTCACCAGTTCCTCCAACCAAAGGGTTTCTGCTTCCGCATATGACAAGGCCATTTACTCCACCTGGCACATCAATTGTGCCACACATGTCTGAGGTTTGGAACCCCAGTGGATTGGGGATTTCCATAGAGTGGTGATGAATCCATGGGTTGATTTACACCCTCTCCCCCCCAGTTAGCATCAATTTATTTCCAAAGTATGAGATTATCATTGCCTTTGGGATAAATTTTGAGAGTCTGATCCTTTGTCTTCTGTAAGTAATCAATCAGTTTTGTTGTAATATGCATACATAGCCTCCTAAATACATACAAGATATCTCTATATACGTACACATTTCACATTACATATCACTTATCCGTGACATTTGTATATACTATATCTAGACGCACAGGCCCTTGCAATAAACCCCATGGATTCTGACTCCTAACTTATCACAGGTTAAAAGCCAGATCTTTGAAAAATATTGCATGCTACCACAACAGGGACCTGAACAAACAGGACAACCCACCACACCGTATCCTCCACCAACAAGCCAACCAAGAATGCCTGCAATGAAGAATACCACTGACTTTACGGACCCTGCAATGGATAAAAAACAACCTTCTGAAAGTACAAACAAATCCAAGAATAGTGTGAAAGCAAAATTTACCTTGAATCCAGGCAAATTCCTTAAAACCCGTTGAGCCACTACAAAGTGACAGCAGAAACATCAAAAAATTGATTGACGGTGTGGTAGACCAAACCTAATCTATAGCCATCAGACTCAATTTTCTAGTATAAATATAATCCCAATCATAAATTTAACCTCAGAAATGGATTCTACACCAAAAATAACCCATACTCACCCAGCCAAACTACCCCTCTATCTCTCATGGTTTAGAAGATACAGCCAAAATAAATTGTGGACAGCTCATATCACACCCAGGTATCACAAACTAGTGAAAGGCCATATGGGTATACTTTGAATCCCTAAAGACATACCAGTAACATCCCAACATAACACCTCAACCAAAAATACAACCAATCACCTCACCTGTATACTCAGAACCATAAGCAAGGCCATGTGTAACCAAAACAACCAGCAGTACAAGGCACCACAGGACTACCCAGCAATGTATGCAGGCAGTCTGGGCCATGTGTAACCAAACAACCACCAGTACATACAGCCAGTAGCATGTGATACCAAATAAACTACCAGTACCAACAACCCTCAGCACCACACAGCAATTTATGCAGCCAGTATCATGTGTAACCAAACACCCAGCAGTACAAGGCACCACAGGACTACCCAGCAATGTATGCAGGCAGTCTGGGCCATGTAGATCCAAACAACCACCAGTACAGGCACCACAGGACTACCCAGCAATGTATGCAGGCAGTCTGGGGCTATGGGTAACCAAACAACCACCAGTACAAATACCACAGGACTACCCAGCAATATATGCAGGCAGCTAGGGCCATGTAGATCCAAACAACCACCAGTACAGGCACCACAGGACTACCCAGCAATGTATTCAGGCAGTCTGGGCCATGTGTAACCAAACAACCACCAGTGAAAATACCACAGGACTACCCAGCAATATATGCGGGCAGCTAGGACCATGTAGATCCAAACAACCCACCTGTACCAGTTCACCACAGCACAAATTCAACCCAGCACTACACAGCAATTAATGTAGGCAAGTCCCTGCATGTAACCCCAGTACAACCTCTTTCCAACCAGCAGAAATGCCTCATGTAACTGTATTAGGTTTTCCCAACCAGCAGAAATGCCTCATGTAACTGTATTAGATTTTCCCAACCAGCTAAAATGTCTCATGTACCTGTATCCCACTGTAACAGGGGAAGCCCCAGGGCACCCTCAGGGGCAGCCCTGAGCATCCCCTGAGGACCAGATTTTCTATTTAAGGAGGGCCTCTCTGCCCTATCCAGGTTGTATCCCCGACTACCATCATCATCATCATCCACCATCCAGGAGCTCCACCCACTCATCAACTACTCATCATCCAATTACCACCCAATCATCTGTGGTCCTACCCAGATATAAAAAAAAGGAGATTGTCAGTGTAACAATAAAAAAAAGGGAAATCAAAGACCAATTTTATAACCTCATCAACCATTGAAAACACCCCATTAGGTGCTTTGAATAAGGGTCCTTCTGTGACCTGAGCTATTCAGCACCAAATTAAAGGAAACCACCCATCACTCAATAATTACCCTTACAAAGAAAGATAGCACAACCAAAAAGGGATTACCAACTTTTTTTTTCCTCTACCCAGCCCCCTGTGGGTAAACCCATTGTTGTTTCCTCTCCTGAACCACCCCTTTGATAGAACCCTTGAACCCTTTAATATTGGGATATTGGTTAAGATCACACATATCTGATCAGCCACTAACCAATAATCCAATACATCTGGTCCATTCTTCAACAACCCTACCAATAAAAATTAATAACCAATCAAGGTCTGATCTGAGACCTATACTAAGTCTCAAAGAAACCAGCCATTAATTTAAATAAATTATTGTGCAGACTTACTATAGTACTAGAAGGGCAGGCGATTCAAAACCACTCTTAGTGTTACTAATACTCTGAAGGAGTAGAAGTAATACTAAATTCCCCTTCAAGGACTGCCAGCAAGCTATTTGCTAAATCATTTACATAAATCCCTCAGGAGTCTCTACAATGGCATAGACAAAATTGGAATCCTTGTCTTTGGAACTACCAAGTTCACTTCCAACCTGTCCCACTACAAAAGCATAGCACTAAAAGTGTTCTTCTTGTTGATGCTGGATTTCAACCTCCAAAAATTGATTGTAAAAATATTGTTGGCTGCCAATGCTTTTGAAACAATACAAAAAAACTTCCAACTCTTCAACCGTACGCGGAAATTCAAACTTTGGGAAAAAATCCTTTACAAACTGATGAAAATGGAAGGTACAATCTCTTCCCACTTCAGCCAGATTACCAAAATATGTGCCAAACTTGGTTTCTTGGGCCAGCCAATCCCCAAGGAGGTTGTATCAACCCTCATGCAGGCCCTAACTCCACCACCACTAGGAACAACCAGATCCCAAATGCTTCAAACCATTGGGCCCCAACTCCACCGCGTAGAGAGCCCAAGTGGCACCAATACTCAGACAATCATCTTGTCCTACTACAGCAAGTGCACGCGTGGCAACAACTCCAACAACCCCTTCTCCATAAGCGCAGTTAACCCCTGGACGTGGCCTGACCAGACACAACAATTGATTCCCCGGGATTGCAGCCATGGGCGCAGTCCCCCTCAAAACGGTTTTCAACCATCAAGAAGAAACAGCAATGCTTCCCAAGCCAATATAAAAGACAGTAACATTCCCCTAACTGATTAAATCCAATTACGGAGAGGCGGGAATTGCACTTACTGAAATTCACCTGACCACTGGCAGGGCTGGTTCCCAACCTTACGTTCCAACGCAGACCTCCCACCCCCTGGCGTCACTCCTTGCATTGAACCCCCTCATCATCAGGAAAAAATTTCCTGACCAACCATGTTCAATCAAAGCCAAAGCCAAGTGAACGCCATCACCCAGTCAACCACCAACACCCAGGGGTGCCCTGAGAACAATGCTGTGCAATCATTTGGCAGGCCCGGCATGTTAGTGATTTAATCTGGGGAAACCTTATTGGTAAGTGGCAATCTGGACTCTTTTATTTCTTATTCCCCTTTCTCTTCTCCCATCCATCTCAGTCTGGCAGACCCTAACAGCCACATGTGTGCTGTTGGTAGCGGAAAAATCCCCCTTACAACAGCCACCTCTGGGGTCCCTGGGGCCCCAGTTCTGACTAAAGTTCTTTACTGCCCAGCCGTGTGTGGGACCCTACTCTCCTTGGGACACCTCATCAATTCTGGTTATCACCCCCACTTCCACAGCTGCTTAATCATATTAGCTTCCAATTCCTTCTGTTTTTTCACTTCTTACTGTAATTGTACTTGGACCATTTCTCACATCATCCCTACTCAATCCAACTACTCAAAAAATTCTCCTCTAGCCTGTTCCCTATCCCTATCACTCCATCCCCTTCCTATTATTATCACTGTGCCCTGGGACACGTCTTGGACTAAATTTTAAAATCTTACCTCCAATCAAATGTACCTTCCTTTGACCTCAAATTTTGGTACCCATTTTTTTTTGAAGCTTGCAAAAAGGCAAAGTCAATACAGAGACATGAATCCCTCCCCAATCCTATCCCCAAAGACAAACCACTGGACCTGCTGGTCTCCAATGTACTAGGTCCTCTGCCTTCTGATGTATCTGGAAACCACAACCTCCTGACAGTCCACAACCACTTATCCACATTCATTTTTGTCTAAGCAATGAAAAACAGATCTGAAGTCCCAACATTCCTTGTCAAGACCATGTTCTACCTAAAAAACCGCCTCCAACAGGCTCCCGCCCATCTCCAATGTGACAACGCCAAGGAATACCACTCACAATCCCTAGCAACCCAGCTCAGCAAGCTTGATACTGCCATCACTTTCACCTCCCCCTACACCCCATAACAGAAAGGCAAGGCCAAGCGTTTCAACCGGACACTTGGTGAAATGGCTTGTATCATGCTTACGTATGCGCAACTCCCCAACAAATTTTGGGCACTGGCCTACAGGAACGCTTGTTACCTCCACAATTTCTTCCCTAAATCCTGAACAAGCCAGAAGACCCCCTCAGAGATCCTCTAAAACCAAGCAGAAAACCCAACCCCCCTTCACCCCTTTAGCTCAATTTCCTTTGCACATATTCCAAAAGAAAAACAAAAAAAGCTAGACAACTAAGCTGAAAAAAAAAGTTTCCTAGGCTAACAAGACAACTCAAGGGTTTACATCATCTGGAACTACTCTTCCCACTCCCTATTCTACACCAACATTGCGGAGTTTAACAATACAGGCCCTCAAACCTTCATCCACAGCCCAATCAACTCCAAAAAAAATTGATCCCACTCTCCAATCAATCACTTACCGCTTGGGAAAATTCCATTGTTTATTGTTTATTATTTATTGTTTATTATTTATTATTTATTATATATAATTTATTATATATAATTCATTATTTATTGTTTATTGTTCATTATTTATTATTTATTATTTATTTACTCTTGATAGAATCTCAAAACGTCTGGGAAGAATATTACAACACTCCAGACAACATTCTGAACACCACTTGGGTATTCAAGGTGAAGGAAAATTGCCATGGAGAGCCTGTCAAATATAAAGCCAGACTATGCGTGCAAGGTTTCAATCAAATTCAAGGTATTGATTTTGACAAGACTTGGGCACCTACTGGTAAACTTGGATCCCTTTGTCTAGCCCTCCTTAATGGTCTCAAAAATAAAATGAACTTTACTCAATTTGACGTAAAGGGAGCCTTCTTACATGCTCCTTTGAATGAAACTGTTATAATTAGAACCCCTGAAGGATTGGATAGAAAATCTCCCTTCTTAAAGTTGAAGAAATCCTTATATGGTCTCCAACAATCGCCAAAAAACTGGTACAAAACTCTTACCGCTTGGATAAAGTCTCAAGGATTCCATGGATCTACCAGTGAGTCAAATCCCCTCCAGCCCATTGCTCCTCCCCCTTTGTAAAGGGGGGGGGGAGAGCGCCCCTTCAATTGTGGGGGGGTGGTCAGTTTGCCCCCACCACTGGTGGCCTTGCTGCAACCGGCCTAGCCACCACACTCGGTGGGGGGGTGATCATGTCTCCCCCACCCTGAAAGTGAATTCAACATATTTTGGAGGGCAAGCCTGTCTGGGCAAGTATGTCCAAGATAAACCTTGGTCCCAATTATGCCCATACAAGCCCATCTGGCTGTATTTGCCCTAATACCCCACCAGGCCCGTTAGAGCCCATGTACCAATAGGCCTGTTTCATGTGTTTTGAGGCCAGTTTCCCCAAATCCGTGACATCCACACAGGCACGTATGGTCCATGTGTGTTTTCAATGTGCTGCAGAGGCCCACATGTGCATCCCATTTGGAGTACACTCATACTTAGCACACGCGTAAGTGCATATGTATTTTAACACACCCCCTTAACTCAAACCTTCATCCCCAGCCCAATCAACTCCAAAAAAAATTGATCCCACTCTCCAATCAATCACTTACCTCTTGGGAAAATTCCCATCCAACAACATCTGCGCAGCTCAATATTCACATATTGAATCTATCCCGGAATCGGACAACATTGACCTTCCCCGGTCTATTAACCAAGGCTTATCCAACACAATGCGCCCAGTGTGGGAACCCCCTCTGCGGAAGGAAATCAATCAACTATTTGACATGGGCGTTTGGGAAGCCATTGAACACACCCCCAATATGAAAGTTATTGGCGCCAAATATGTATTTTCAATCAAACAGAGACCTGACAGATCAATCAACATGCCAAAAGCCAGATAATTTGCAAAATTTTTTTGACAAAAGCTTGGTGTGGATTGCTACAAAACATTTTCCCCTAGAGCCTCATTATCCTCCCTCCGCCTGTTACTTGCCATGACAATCTCCAATGGCTGGTTTATCCACAGCTTTGAAATTTCCCCAGCATACCTCCACTCACCTATCCACAAGCCTGTTTACTTCAAACAACCGGTTCATTTAAAACTGGAACTGAAAAGCAAAGCAATGCAACTGATCAAATCCCTTTACAGCATGCAGCAAGCCGGGCAATGCTGGTGGAAATTATTCAAGAGTGTGCTGGAAGAGGCGTGGTTTGCTGGAAACTAAATCAAACAGACCGCCTCCTAAGTTTACTTCAAGGGGCCTGCCACCATTGCAATATGGCTCCATGTCAACAATGGCCTTGTTGTTGGAAACAACCTACATGAACCCAAACTCCTACAAAAGCAGCTCAAAAAACAAGTCAAAATCAAGTGGGAAGAATTGTGTAACCGGATTGTTGGGATCAACCTAAATTTTACATCAAACACCCTCCACTTGGACCAGTCCCTGCTCATTGACCAAATCATCAAGAAGTGTCAGTCCACATCAAAAACTGCCCTCCTCACGTCTACAACCACCCTCCCACATCAGCCCCTCACTACACCTTCCAAAGGTGACTCTGTTGAAGCCAACATTTATCAATCCTTCATTGGCGCTCTCAACTATGTTGCACTGGGAAAATGTCCCAATATTTTGTTGGCCATTGATTACCTATCCAGATACATTAAATATCCACTTGACAAATGCTGGCTCACCTTACACCATCTCATACACTAAGTAAACACCTCCAAAGCATGCAAACTAACATTCCAGCCAAAGAGAAATGGCATAAAACTATGGGTCAATGCAGATTGGGGCAGCAAGTTCCATCAATCAACATCTGGGTTTCTTATGCTACTGAATTGCTGCCCAATTTCCTGGGGCTCAAAGCAAAAAAAAAACTGTTTCAACATCAACCTGTAAGGCGGAGTTTGTTGCACTTGGAATGGCTATGGAACTATTTGTGTCTTTATGTACTATTTGTCTTTATTTTGATTCTTCTTTTTCTTCTCATATATTCTGTGATAACCATGCAGAAGTATTTGTGGAAACTAAGAATGGATCATGGTCCTGTATGAAACATATATTTCCCAATTTCTTCTTCATCAACAATCTCATACGTGACTTGAATTGCCAATTAAATTGGATAGAGACTAACAACCAACTAGCCAATATATTTACCAAGCAACTCAGGCCAAATAAAAAGTTACATTTCTGCAACCCATTTCTACCAGTTATAAAATGCTAAGCTTGTGGGGGGTTTTTTTAATATACAAACATAGCCTCCTAAATACATACAAGATATCTCAATATACATACACATTTCAAATTAAATATCACTTATCTGTGACATTTGTATATACTATATCTAGCCGTGTGGGCCCTTGCAATAAACCCTATGGATTCTGACTCCTAACTTATCACAAGTTTATTAAGGGCACCCCAGTGGGAGGTATCTGGAGCTAGGGAGAAGTTTGCTAGATAGTGAACTGCAAAGGAAATTTCCGGTTGCAGACCTTGTGCCAGATGGAGTAGCATTCCAATGCAATGCAAGTAGGCCTTGTACCCTCCCATTGAGATTTTCATGACCAGGGATGTGTTGGCAAGCGGCATTGAGGATTGTAGTCCAGAGCACTCATTCAAAAGAATCTTCTCAATTATGGCAGGTTGACTGAGTTGAAAGCCTTCAGCGTCACATACTATTTTGATGCCAACAATGGAGGCCAGCTCATTATCCCACTTAAGGGTCAAATTCAGCGCAAATTTTGATTTTAACCTCTCCAATAGGGTGTCACTCTCTGCGCTCAGCACCCTTTTGTCAACATTTATACAAAGAAATGATTTTCCTTCATCACCATAAAAAATGTATGTGCTTTTATCTTTGTTATTATCATTTCAACACAGATCTTATATCTGTTTCTTAAGGTGTAGCCACCAACAGCAACCAGCCTGTTTGGTACCATACAACAATTTATTCAGCTGCAGGACTGTTCCTTTGGGAGAATGGAACCCCTTTGGTGGAGGTTGGTATAGGTCTTCATCAATCTTGCTGTGTAGGAAAGCTGTTTTAACATTGAAGTATGCCAGTGGCCATTTGAGCCTTGAAACAAGGGATAACATCATCTGCAACAACAAGAAAGTTGGCATGGGGAAAAATGTCTCTTCAAAACTTACCCCCTGAACCTGTCTGAATCCTTGTGCTACAAATTGAGTTTTCCTCTTGAGAAACTGACCCAATTGAACCCATTTTTTTGTAAGAACATATCAAGAACCCAGAATCTTGCGTTGATTGGCCTGTGGATCACTGATTTTTTAAGCTTCCATATCCAAAAGCAACTGGTTCTCTTTGTCAATTGCTTCCTTCCATTCTTCAGCAAACTCCCATTTCAATACCTCCTCCACAGAAGGGATTTTAATATTCATTGACATATGTGACAAAGATTTTGCAACAAAGGCATCTTGTTGATCTAGTTCATCACCAAGGGTAAAGTCCCCAAGCTTTGAAATAATAATGCTATAAATAGAATGGTTTTAAGTCCACCAGATTGTTGTTCTTGCCCTTAGGCACAACAGGAGAACTATTCATAAATTTCACAGAGATGCCACTTTGTATTTTGCCTGACTCTAGTTCCAACAAGATCCAACCCTTAGAGTCAGGTGCAATGCCAATATGACACAATAGATTCAAGTAGGGATTGTGTTGTTTGAGATTTTTATGATTTTAAAAGTAACACTCACCGCCAAAAGGGCAAATTAAGCCCAAGGATGGCTTTGTTCCAAGTAGCTCCTCATAGGTTGTTGTGGTGTGACCAGAGTTTAAAAGCATTTTTAACATATAAGCGGCATGCTTGAAAGCATAAGGCCAGAGATTTATAGGTAAGTATAAAGAGTGCAACATTGTTCTGGCCATTTACAAGACAGTCCTACTTCTCCTTTCAACCGCCCCATTCTGGTGGTGCTCATAGGGTATTGCATTCTTGTGCAGTATACCTAGTTTGGATAGTGTAGATTGTAAGTAATTGCTCCTTGTGAATTCCAAGGCACTATCAGTGCAGATTTGTTTCACTCTAAACTTAGTTATATTGTCAAATTGTTTTATCTATTTCACAATATCAATAGGGGCTTCAGAGCGCATATTGATGGGGATGGTGGACACCATGCCCAACTTAATTTCAATAACATTGAGGATATACTTGGAGCTGTCAATTCCAGTTGGATAAGGACCAATGACATCTGCCACAATTACATTTCCTGTTTTTTTGCATATATTACTGGAAATATTGTCTGCAAGGGTGTGTGTTGCCTTCATAATCAAGCACAATCTACAGTGCTCAACATACTCTTTAGGTACAGGGGGGGTTCAGCACAGATTCATGTTTGATTGTATTTTGGAGCATTCAAAGAGATAAATGACCAATAAGGTCATGCACATTGCAAGAAGTGGAATGTATAGCAGAAAGATGAGAATCAATAATTGTAGGAATAAAGTAATGATTTTCAATTTCAACTGTAGTGAATAAATTTCTATTCTGAGAGAGAGTATATGAACCATCTATTAATTCAACTAATCCATCTTTGGGCTGGAATTTCCTAAGGGAAAGGATGGTCCCATTGATCCTTGGAAACTAGAGAACATTGGATACCCTCAATTCACCAAAGGGTGTCTTCAGTGTAGCATGCCCAATGGATTCTATGGCAAATGTGTCTGATGATGCTACTGTGAGATTGATATTGACCGGTTTGAGTGAAGAGAAAATACTGACATCTTTGGAAAAACTGTCTATGGCCCCCAAGTCTAGAAAGACAATCTCTTGTTCGGGCTGTTGTTGAACCAACACAATGTTGGTGCCATCTGAGCTTTCATTAAAGGCAGGATGACTGAGATCCTACTTTGCTATTTGTACTGTTGGATCAAAGATGTGGGGGTCTTCAAGTGGTGGAAGCTTCTGTTGTTGCCTTGGAAAACTGAAAGCCCAATGGCCCCACTCATAACAGTATAAGAAGGGGTTCCTCCAATTGAGGTTGGACCTTGCCCATTCATTGCTGCGCGCCATGACTGACTTGTTCTGATGACTGATAGATCTTGACAAAATTGTGTTTTGGGTCCATGCTGGTGTGTAGCCTGGACATTGATTAGTGGGAGGGACCACCCTGTAACTCAATAGAGAGCTATTTGGGATGTCATGAGCAGAGAGTGTCTGTTGGGAGATAAATTCCAATAAATTGCGGGAGGTGATCTTGAGATCCTTATTAATTTTTTGGAAGCTATCCAGCATGTTGGATATGTTGTGGAAAAGGTGGCCTAAATTAGCATGAAGGAGGAGAGAAAGGACTGAGTATACTGTAAAGCCACCAAGATGAGTCTCCAATTCTTGGACAGCAAGCTTCATTTTGTTATACAAGCAGTTAGGATTATTTGTTATATCAGGGGAGTTCATGACCTTTAACCATCTTTCCATTATGTAGGACCACAATACCAACCCAAAGCAATTGAAGAGGAGTTGATATCCGTCTCTTTGGCTCAACAACACAACAAATGGCAAGAGTGATTGGTCAATACTATATTCAACAATTCTCCTTAATCCTTGCTTGCTCCTCCCAATTTTCTGGTTGATTAGAATCAAAATAGTTTGGAATGCAAAAGAGCAACAGAGCCTTGAGTTGGATAGCCTCCAACCATTCTGAAAAATTGGAACCATTGGCTTTAAGACTGGGTGGAATGCCTTGGGAAATCTTTTTGTACTGCAAATGTGCCTTGCCTACCCCGGGGGGATTTCCTTGACTTCTGATGGCTGTCAGGATGCTTGCCAAATCATCCATTGAAAAGACAGAGGTTTCATGGGGCAGCACATTGGTTTCTATGGCTGGGTTGTCTTGAGGCAGACTCTGCAACATTGTTGGTTCAGATTGCCAGAAAGGCTTTCCAAACCTTGTTGTGGCTTGGACAGTGGGTTTTTCCTGGGGAGACAACAGGTTGGAAATATGTTCTCACAAATCTGGTGGGTAGTTTGCAAGATTTTGGCAGTGCACATGCTAATAAAATGACTTACTTTGTGGCAGTCAAGCCTAGCAGGGGGGGGGGTAAGGTTTCCAAGTCTTGTATTGAGGAATAAACTTTGTTCAAGGTTCAATTGAAGTAAAAATATAGTGGTCATTAGAAAAGTAATGCCCAATTGTGGGATGTATGCTTGAGGTTCCCATCCAAATGGGAGGGCTTGGATGGATAATCAGCACAGGCTCATAACCTGTTATTAGTATACAATAAAATTGATAATATGAATTTCCCCCAAAGTCTACAATCCTGAAAATCCTTGTTCCTCCTTTTATATTATTTGTTGTGGGAGGTATTGTTGGGTATCTACATGATTCTAGAATATTCCAGTTTAGACTTTTACGAGTATATGCATAGTATGCATATAACTAACAATATAATCTCATCATGGGCCATGCATCTACTTCACTCAAGCTTTTGCACTGGGCAAAAGGCTTCCCTCCCCAATTTAGGGGCCATATACACTAGTTCAATATAAAAATTAGCCTGAAACAAACTGAAAGTTAATATAAAAATCACTTCAAGAAGCCATCTGTCCTGTAGAATATTAGGTGCCTAATACCCAATAGCCATGACAAGAATGGCTGATAACAACCACCAACCCAACTCTGGCCCAAGTCATACCCAATGGCTTTATGCAATAACAATACTTGGCCCAGGAGGGTTGATTATTGGGTATGGCCCAAACCTGGTCAGTTGGGGTCCAGCCCTGGTCAAGGGACAACTGAGGGGTTCAGAACACCCGAACACTTTAACTGTAACTATAACTCCCCCGCGAACTCCCTGTGTGTGAAAGCTGACAGTGAACATTGTCTGTTGGGGAGTAACATCTAGAAGAGACATTTCATGGGTACTCTCAATCTCCAGTCCAAACCACCTCCGTTGTTGCCATATTGGCCTGCGGGGGGATGTAAAGTACCCATATTCTGCGGGGGAGTACACATATCGACTAGGTTGGCCTAGCGGTGGGTTAATCCTTTTCCCCCTCTTTACACTCCCGTCCAATGCGGCGGGGCGGGTGGGAGTTACAGTTACAGCTAGCAGCCAAACGGGCCCTCAAGTAAATATGCGACGTATGTAAAAGTTGAGACAAGCCCCAAGTGAGAATGATTTATTGATTTTTTGTTTTTCTCGAAACCGTTCTAATTAGCAGCAGTAAACGATGTGATGAGATGATGGGCAGAATGGCAGGCAAGCTGAGATGGATGTCGGTCATGGGGTCAGGATCGATTGATTCGATACGCAGGGTGATCTGATGGATGCGCCGATCGAGTACGTAAATATGGTCCGGATTGAGCAGGGAAGGAATACTACCATCGGGATGGCGGGAAGGGACCTGGACGAGCACCGTCGGCGTGGGATGGGGGCGTGGCCCGAGTATACAAGTACATACAGCGACTGATACTAGCTGGGACTAGAGTCTAAGATGGTGAGGAGTAGTAGGTGTCTGGGTTTCCGAGTCAGACTGGAGTGTATGGATGGATGAATGGAAGATTTGAACAAGGATTGGTCGAAATGAATCGATGGATCAAGATCGGCTGATCGATGCGTGTCCAGGGGGTCTGGTTCAGGGATCAGTAGTAGTCATGAGTGGTTGGGATCTGGGTGTGGGAAATGGATGACTGGGATGAGGATGATGTGACATCCCGGTCACGGTGGTCGTTGGCCAGTGGCTGGGATCGATGAGCTCAAGGTTTTGTCGCGAGGATCTCAAGTTTTGGGTGGTGCGGGAAGAGCTGTAGCCCAACATGTGAATAGGTTATCAAGATGGAATAGGCTATCAGGATGGATGGCCCATGGAGGGTATTTCAATGCATACACATATTACGTATTTACTTAATTTAGTTGTGTCGTAAATTGTAATGTCCGAATGATTACGATCATGCGCATATCGAGTGAAAGTACCCAAATATTTTCCTACATACATAATAGCATGAAAAATCCAAACGACGCAGCCAGCAACCGATGTCCGCAATTGATAAATCGATAATCTTGAATTGAGCCAAGCCTGACTTTATAACCTAATAGGTAAATACATAAATAAGTCATGGTTATGAGTCATAGACCGATATAAGTATGTAAATCTCATCGATTACACTGACGACTATCAGGGGAATCGAGGAGAGTCGAAGAATTAAAAAAAAAAAAAAAGGAAATTAATTAAGATCGAAGTCAGGTCGAAAGGATGATGGTGAGCAGGAGTGAGGATGGATGACACGGGTGGAGGGAAAAGGAGAACGAGGAGAGACGGACACCGATGGATCTCACCGATGGGATCTCATGACCATCAGAAAGTTTAGACCAGAACTGAATCAGAAGCACAACAGTAAGAAGAGGAACAAACTAGGAGGAAGGATGATCGAGTCGATCCAAGTCAGTCAACAAAAGCAAATCGAAGAAGAAGAAGGAAGACCATCATCAGCATGATGAAGTGATCCAAGAGCATCGCGACTATCGCCATCCTTGCACTCACTCAATCCCACCCACACCAGTTGATGACCATGAACCACTAGAGAACCACGCCCATCGTTAAACTTGGTATCGACGACGACGACGACGACGACGACGACGACGACGACGACGACGACGACATCATCATCACTCCTCTCCGTCTGGTCGTCGTCTGCCATCTAAACTCACCCCACCTGACTGTGCATTCACCCCTCATCATCCCTTCCCCTTCCCTTCCCCTTCCCTTCCCCTTCCCTTCCCCTCTCATCCCATCCCATCCCTCACCATCATTCCCTCCATCTCCATCCATCCTCTTCGGTGCACCAACTCGGTGTGAGATCGAAGATGGGTCTCGTAGAAGACAAGTAAGCTCTACCCACCCACACTCATCAGAACACCCACCCATGGCTAAACTCATCTACCCCTTCCCTGCTCCCTCCACTCCTCCATCAGGTACATCGGTCTCGCCTTGGCCGTCTCATCTTCCCTGGCAATCGGAACATCCTTCGTCAGTCTCAAATCAGTCCTCACCCTCACCATCGCTCGAACCCCACCCTCGATCCCATCCCCCAAATCTCATCTCGGCTCTCATCCACCTGCCCCTCTTTCTTTCCCCCTCTCCTCTCCTCTCCTCTCCTCTCCTTCACAGATCATCACTAAAAAAGTAAGTCCTTCCCTCATCTCCTCAACCTGCTCAAAGAGCATCGACTACGACTCCCCAGGGCTTATCGACCCAATCACCATCTTGTTCGCCTCGCTCTCGTTGGTCATCGAATCGATAAAATTCACCCAGGGTCTAATAGATGCCGCTGATAAGCTATCAGCCCCCTCGACTCAATCCCATACTTACTTGAAAAATCCGATATGGTGGGCCGGGATGATGACTAGTGAGTAGATATGTTCTTTGATCATTAGTATGGCCCACCGGGAAATCCAAAAAAAAAAACATGTAAAGGAAAGGTACCATCTCGAAGCAAACCTGCCCTCCCGCAAGTCTGAACAATAATAATATTTAAGTTTTCATTTTCCTCGATCGATTTAGTGGTTCTTGGTGAAGGTCAGTGGCTTGTGAAAATTCCAACGGATGATCAAGTTTCAAGCTCGGAAAAAAACAAGGCGAAAAAAATCTTTCTGACTTTAATCTGTACCTTTTCCCTCACCAACGAATCAGTGGCCAACTTTGCTGCTTATACCTTTGCACCACCTATTCTTGTAACACCTCTTGGTGCTCTTTCTGTACTTATTGGGTATGTCTCTCGTCTCCATTTTTTTCTATTTTTTTTTTTTTACAAATAAACAAGTAGAAAAAACCAAGCGGCCGGATCTCGTCTGCTTTTTGTTGCAAACCTCTGTATTCCTTTCAGAAAGGTCTTCTAGCATCTCCAAGACCAATGATCCATGTTTCGTCGAAGCTCATCAGAAATTTTCTACGTCACCCTGGTCTTCCTCCTCCTTGATTAACCAGTGCTGTTCTAGCTTCGTTCTTCCTCAATGAAAGGCTGGGTAGGATTGGTATGATTGGTTGTGCTCTTTGTCTGTTTGGATCCGTGATCATCGTTTTACACGCTCCCGAGGATAAAGAGGTCAAGACGGTTGATGAAATCTTGGGTTATGCCTTACATCCTGGTGAGCAAGGCTCAACAAACTCGATCCATCTCCGCCCGTCTCATTTAATATCTTTCCAATTGATACTTATCCTGAATAACAAAAAAATGCTACTCTCAAATAGGGTTCGTGCTTTATTGCTTGTTTGTCACCATCTTCAGCGTCTACATGATTTACAAAGTCTCGCCGATATATGGATCTCGGGAACCTATCGTCTATATCTCGATCTGTTCCTTGGTCGGATCTGTCAGTGTGATGGCCATCAAAGGATTCGGTGTTGCAATCAAATTAACCTTGGCAGGATCGAATCAATTGACTCATCTACCGACATACGTGTTTGCTATCGTTGTGGCTGGTTGTATCGTCGTCCAGATGAACTACTTCAACAAAGCCCTCGACCAATTTTCCACCAACGTGTTCGTCTTCAGTTATTCCGATTTGGCTTTCTTATCACATTCATGATAGATCGATTGATGTCATCATAACTTTTTGTTTTTGCTTCATCTACTTTCCACTTCATTCTAAATCACAGCGTCAATCCAATCTATTACGTCTGCTTCTCAACTGCCACGATCGTTTCCTCCTTGATCCTTTTTCGGGGTTTCGGTACTCAGGACGCTGTCAATACGCTTTCGTTGATTGTGGGATTCTTCGTCACATTCCTTGGGGTCTATCTACTCAACATCTCGAGGCTAGATCCTACGGGTACTGCACAAAATCAAGGCCACGACCATAGTCTAGAAAATGGAGTGATGCATCCACGAATGAGTTTGAATGCGACCCGACTGAGCATTAGTTCCGAACAACCATTAACCCACCATCCGATCCATCGATCCTACCATCGATCTAGTATGCCATCCTCCGCCAACCCGTTCAATTCAATCCCATCCCCCAACAGGAAATTGGGTGCTTACCGTTCTCAGGATAGTGTCCTCTTTGATGCATTCCCAGAGGAAAGCGTCGGGTTGACGTTGATGAATACTTCTGAGGAGGAAGAGGAGGAAGAGGAAGATCGTCAGAATCGGGCCACTCAAGCCACTAAACGGAGGAATAGTTGTTCATCACCCCGAAGGTTGCATACTATCCAATTCCCTCAGGGAACCCAGAAGACAAATCATCATCTGGCCTCCAATCAAAAAACCGAAGATCCATCGGATCGCCAGACGGTTAAAATATCAGGTTCATCCTTTGATGAGCAATCTTCCTCCGGGACTTGAAAAACGTCCGACGACCGCGTGGGCGATCTCGAGTTCTTTCTCTGTTCTTTTTTTTTTTTTGGCTCTTTGATCCATTCTACTTGTTCTTCTTCCCTTAGGTTTTGGTCTCTCTGTTCAACATTATCTATCTATCTTATACATCTTTACACCCACAAAAAGTGTGTGGCCCACATTCACAGATCACGTGTTAGATCAAGTTAATATGCTTTCTTTTTTTTCTTTCAAATTCACTCCTCTGGCTCAATTTTTCTACCCCGTCATTCGACACACCCATCTCTGCTTTTTTTTTCACTCCGTTTACATTTGTAAAAATGGAACATCTTTGTCTTTATTCCTTCCTCTACCTTCCGCCCTCTCAAATCTCATCACCCGATGTATATATATTACATATGCAGTCACCTCACTTGATTGACTCCTTTCCCCTCCTCTCCCCTCTCTCTCTTTCTTTGTATGTGTTTTTCTTCTTTGTAGCGGCCAGAGATAGACCAAAGAAAAACCTTTTTTTTTTTAAAAAAAAAAGAAAGAGGTGATGAGAGTTAAGTTCCAATCTTCATCATCCTCATCCTTGGCTCATTGTGAATGCCTGGAAGGGGAGACTAAAGAGGATGCAGTGGGGGTTAAGGTTGAGGGGGCAAGAAGGTAGGTACTAGATGGATTGTCAGCTTGGTATTATTACTGAGCCTGGCTGTCATACTAGCAGAAAGTTGAATACAATCAAAAACTTTTCAAAGTGTTTTTATGTGTTCTTATGATTAGAACCTGGACTAAATTTACACCTTTGGGATTGCCAAATCCATGCCCTCCTCTGAAGAAAGGTATGATTTTTTTTCTCTTTTATTTATTATTACTAAATTGATGCCTTTGGGCAAGGGTTGTTTTCCCAATCCAGGGAGAAGGGGTGTGAACCTTGAAAACTGATGGCAGTAAGTAAAAAAAAAAAAAAAAAAAAAAAGAGGTAAGGCATGGATGTAGAACTCATACCTCTATAAAGTTTAAAGAAGTACCTGGGCTGGGAAAACATGCCTCTTGAGATATGAGTGCAGGCCTCTTAAGGTTCAAGGGACTCCCTGGGGTGGAAAAGAAGGCCTTTTGAGGTTCTAGGGAGCACTTGGGTGGGGGAAAACACCTTTTCTGGAGGTGTTGTTGCTCTCCCCCTTGCCTCTCCCCAGGGTCTGTAGTCATTCACTGAGGCCCACCAGACCCCCCTGTGGAGTCTGTATGGGGTAGAACATTTTTTAGAATTCAATGAGGACTATGATGGAGTTGATGTGATGTGTAAAAATACAAGAAATGTTGGGGTGGGGTTCTGCAAGGAATTCAAATCTGAGGTCAGATTTGAAAAAAAAAAAGAAAAAGAAAAAAAAAACTTGGTGGGTTGTGAGAAAAAATAAGAGAGATGATTGAAATTCATTGTGAATTTATACAAGATAAAACATTTGGGGTAGAATCAAAGTACCTTTGTACCATTTTTTTTTCTTTTTTTTTTTAAATATATATAGAAAAATGTTAAATATAACTATTTAATGAGGGGAATTCAATTATTTTGAATGATTTTGACAAAAAATATCATCAAGGACAAAGATAATTAAACAAATCAGGATGAAAAACAGATTGATTTTGAAGGAAGTTTATAGATTTGTGAGGGAATGTAAATAACTTGGTACCAAACATAAAAGTGATATAGAAGAATGCTACTTACACCCTTTGAATAAGGAGAATTAAAATATGTTGAAAATATCTCAACAAAAACTTTATTGATTACAAAGAATGAAAAAATTAAATATCAAAAACTGATTTATCTAAAACAAGAAATTCAATATTTCTGATGGAATGCAAATACCTTTGTACCAAACATGAAAAATAACATTGGAGAATTGTAAAAGTAAGTATTGAATGAGGGGAATTCAAATTATGTTGAAGTATTCCAACAAAGGATTAATTGATGAAAATAGGAACAAAAATGAAGTAAAAACAAAAAAAAAAATAAGTATGTTTGGGGCAATAATTTTCTCATGGGGGCAAACCCTCAAAGCATGGGATTTGACATCTGTGCAACTCAACTCCCACATGGACAAATAATTTATTTCACAGATGTTTCAAGAATGGCCAATCATAAATTTTCAACCTCAGGGTTTCAAATGCGTGTGAATTGCTGTTCACAACCCATATGGGTTGCAAACAGTGATTCACAGCCCAACCAGAAACAAGCCAAGTTGCTTGCAACTTGCACATCCCCAAGGGGGTTGCAAACTCCCAATTGAAACCCATTTCAAGTTGCAAATGGGGAATTGCAACCTGTAAAGGGTCACAATTGGGGGTTCATAACCCCTCAGGGGATGCACAAGTTGCAAGCGGGGGTCACACATGTTGTCCTGGCCCATTTGGGGTACTCCCCCCCCAAATGGGCCATTTGAGATACTCCCCTCCCCAAATAGGTCATTTGACGTACTCCTCTGCCCAAATGGGCCATTTGAAGTACTCCTCCCCCAAATGGGCCATTTGAGGGGGATTTGGGATACCTAGGCACCCCTAGACCATGGTTGAGTGCTGTCAACCCAAATTTGGGGATGTGGCATACTATGAGGGACTATTATTGGATCATAAAAAGCAACTTGGAAACTGAATTCTTCCTATTGGAAAAAAAAACTCTTGACACAAACCACATACACACACAACACACACTGGTAGCATAAATTTATCTTTCTCAACCCAAAAGTGAGCAAACTTTTGGAGTTGTTGGATTGAAAATTGAATTGAATACTAAATTTCAATTGAATTTTTTTGGTTTATGGGAACAGTGGCAATCCCAAGCCCTCCTGGTTTAAACATGACTGTGTTAAAGGAATTAGTTGAAAGGGTTGTTAAAAAACCTTTTAATTCTTGGGATTTGGGTAGGGAGTTGGAAAAGAAAACATTGGAAGCCCAAATTGCATCCTCATCTAGGGTTACCATTGAGGAAAAAGATGTTTATTCACAACTGGAACAAGATGCTTTGTCACAAATGGAATTGAATAAAGGTGGTGGGTCACATTTCATATGTAATTTGACTCAGAAGGATTTGGCTTGATCAATACTAATGTAACCATGTAACTATTAAACTAAGGGGTTCCAGAACCGCTTGAACCTCCTCCTGTGAGAGCCTTTGCTAGTAGGAAAGAAGCTAAGATTTATTGTAAAAAATGGGCAGCCTTGCATGGCTACGCATTGACACCTTTCAAGCCATGGAAAGGTAAATATTTAGATCTAGCATGTGACAGATTTGGGGTTTGTGAAGGGCCATGCCTCACAAAAATTCAAAGGAAAACTCACACCAGGAAGGTTGGGTTTCAATTCATGATTTGTGAAAGTTGGAAAGTAGCAGATAACACATGGCATCTCTCCATCAGAAACGGCCCACACAATAATAAACCATCTGAAAACCCCTTCAGTGCATCCTCAACACAGGAGAATCTATGGGCAAGCCTTGGAAAAAATTAAAGAAGGAATGAAATATGGGCTCAATATGGTTCAGCTTAGAAGGAAATTGGGCAAGATTGATGGTGGAGAATACAATGACAATAGAAAAATCTATAAAACTAAGTGGAAGGTAAAGATTGCTGAATTGGATGGGAAAGGTGTTATGGATGTTCTATTGGAAATGGTCCAGGAATCCCAGTGGGTTTCCAGTTTCAAATTTGGTAGAGAGGGTCACTTAGAGGTCCTTTTCTTGGTTTGTCCTGAGTCTATAAATCTTTTCAAAAATTCCATCATATTTCCTTGTTGAATTTCACTTATCAAACAAATAGGTACAACATCCCTCTATTGCATGTTGTAGGACTCAAAGCCAACAAGAAAACTTTTACAAAGACTTTTGTTCTTATAAAAAAAGAAACGTATGAGTTCTGTAGTTGGGCCTTGAGTTCATTGAATTAGTTTGCTTATGATCGCAAGAAGATTCCCAAAGTCTTTGTGAAAGACTGGGAAAAAGATCTGATTTTTGCTATAGAAAATACTTTCCCTGAGTCATCCAGACAGTTGTGCTCCTGGCACTTTTCTAAAAATACTCAACCAAACTGTAAAGTATGCTTCAGTAATGACAATGAAGGATGGCAATGTTTTATGACTCTGTGGGAAAAGTATGGGGCCTCTAAAACAAAGGGCAAGGCGGAAGTCAATGATGCAGAACTCAGAGCATTCCAATTTATTGCTTCTTCTATTAATCTCTGCTGGGATTTCTTACTTTGAAAATTGTATGTAGTGTTTCTTGAAAGACCGTGATGATTTGCTTGAGTATATGTAAAAGGATATTTTAACTATCAAAGAGATGTTTGTAAAAAGTTGGACTTGTGTAAAACCTGATTTTGTAAATAAAACAATGTCTTGGGTAGAAGGGGCCTATGCTACATTCAAATGAGTAATTTTTGGATCTTTGGGGAACATTTTGAATTTGTGGAAACAACTTGAAGTAACCATTGAAAGGCAAATCCAATCAGTCCATGGGTCACTTAAAAACTCTTGAATAAATTTAGGAACAGGTCTTCCAACAGAACTGTTACCTTTGGGATATAAATTGTTGGTTGAGGCAATTAGAATCTTTGGGGAACAATTCAAGAAGTCAAAGCGCAACCATGTTGGCAAGGTGTGCTCAAATTCACATTCAAAAAAAAATGGGCTTGCCGTTTTCCCAAATATTAGGTGAAATACTAGCATCAAGAGGATCCTTTGTTCCTGAGGATGTTCATCTTCAATTGCAGTTAGACTATGACCCTTCAAATGAAACAAGTGGTGTTTTTTGAAGGGTACCAATTATTGGATTGACAGATTAATTATTGTATTGACAGATTAATTATTGGATTGAAAGATTAATTATTGGATTTAAAGATTAATCATTGAATTTAAAAAATGATTTTTGTTTGGGTTTTTGAAAGTTTAAAAAAGATCCAGGGCATGACAAAGAATTTCAAATGGAGAACAAGTGGAATTCCATGTATATGGAAAAACCTAAAGAAGTTAGGTTGGAGATTCTATGTTCAATGCGCAAGTTTACAGCCCCTTTGATTGAAAAGCCAAGGCTTAAGCCAAAGGTGTTAAGGTCAAGCCATGGTTGACCCAAACTGAAAGCAAATCTTCATGAACTCTCACAATTTGAACATGTTGAAGAAGCCATTCAGAGGGAAAAAAGGGTTAAAAGGGGACCAAAAAGACCAAAAATAGTAAGTCTTTTATTTTGAGGAATGTTCATTTTTATGGTTTAATGAACTGATGGGAAAATGATTTCTGAATTGAAAGGAAGTCTCTTCACCTGAATTTCATATTTCAGTGGAAGAGACTGAAAGTTCATTAGGGTCCCTTCCATTGGAATCAGATTTCTTTTTGAAGGAGGAAGAAAACAAAATGGAGGATTCAAACAGAAGCTGATATTTGGTAAGCATCAATTTCTTTAATGAGATTAGGATTTTGGCTAATTCATTTTTTGTTTTAGGAACCAAAAGTGAATGACCTCAATCAAATACCAGAGAAATTACATAATTTTCTGGGGGAGTTTTGGGATCCAGTTGGTGATGGGAATTGTGGATTTAGAGTCATTGCTGAATCACTTGGGTATGATGAACATGGATGGTTTAATGTACAAAAGGAATTGATTCAAAAATTGAGGAAAGATAAAACATGCTATTCTAAGATCCTTGGGGGTAGTAAAGATGTTGAAAAGATAGAAAAAATACTTGATGTTAATGACATAAATGAAAGATTGCCTCTTCAAAATGGCTTTCAAAGTTGGATATGGGTCAAATAATAGCTGATACTGATGGAAAGCCAATATTTTTCATTTCATTGGATTCATGTTGTCCTTACACTCCTATGAAAATGGGTGTAAAAGAAGCATCAAAACCAATATTTATTTCATTTTTTAATAATAACCATTGATTCCAGAGTTTACTTAAGGGAGATGTGATTCCAATCCAGCCCATGGTTTTCAAAAAAAGTTAAAGAATTTCTAAAAAAGACTCTGGTTGGTTTGATCACCTCAAAAATCAACTCAATTTGTATTCTAATTTATAGAAATCATTTTAATTTCAACATTTGGGTTTGGGTTCTGATGCTGATATTGTAATTCTATTAATATAAAGGGTTTTCACATTTTGAACATCATTATGATTAGTGTTTTGAGTTAACATCATTATTATGAGTTTTTTGAATGAGATTTTAATGGTAAGTCAGTTCAACTTGTGTTGGGCTGATCCAATCATAAGGAGTATTTTTACTTCTTGTGATGGGATCAGCTTAACACAGTTGAACTCTTTTTTTTTGGAACTTTTAATTTAGGGCTAGTCAAGTTGCACTTGTATTTTTTTGCAATTTAACATTAGGGCTTCTCCATGAACTATTTCATGGTTTATTTGATATTTGGTGTTTTTAATTTAGGGCTAGTCAAGTTGAACTTACTTAAATTTTTTCATTTTTTTTCCTTTTTTGGTATTTTTGTTAATAAATGAAAATATTGATTTGTTTTTATTTTTATTAATTTATTTCTTTTTATTTATTTTTATTAATTTATTTCTGTTTATTTATTTTTATTAATTTATTTCTGTTTATTTATTTTTATTTATCAGCCCTTTATTTATTTTTATTCATGGTATCTTCAATGTCTTTTTTATTTTTATTTTATTTTTTCTGAAAATGGGTTGTGAACAGCTGCTCACGACTAATTCTGGGTTGTGAACGGCCGCTAATGACAAAGATGGGTTGTGAGCGGCTTTTAACAACCCAAAATGGGTTGGTAATTGCGCCACACAACCCTTTTTAGGTTGTGAACAGAGGTTGTGAGGTTGCAAATTTAACATTTCCCATCAATTTTTTTTGAAAGTGTGGTGCCACAGCCCTGTAGCCGCGTTTCTTATACCCTCAAAAAAATGTTTTTGATTTTGGAAGGATTAGAAACCATTAAAAAATTCATTCAAAAAATCAAAAAAATCAGAAAAAAAATCCTCATTCCATTTTTAGATTCTTTTCTTTGCCTTTTTAATTATTTTTTTTTTGGTGATTTGAGCTCCCAAAAAGTTGAGAAAAGAATCAAAGAGATTTCTAATATTCTTTTCAGATTTTTTGGATGCATTCTTACACCCTAAAAAATCAAAATAAAATAAATTTCTCATTGCATGTTTCAATCCTTTTCCTTACCTTTTAATTAGGTTTCATTGGTCATCTAAGCTCTCAGAAAATTAAAAAAAAAATTCAAAATTATTTTTATTTTTTACTTTTTTGGGATTTTATTTGAGGCATTAGAGCACCTTGAGAAATTCATTCAAAAAATAAAATGATAAAATAATAAAGAAAAAATTTCTGATTGCTTGTTTGAATCATTCTCTTTGACATTGGAATCAAATAGTTTTGGTGATTGAAACTCTTGGAGATTTGATAAAAAATCAAAGAGCTTTTTTCAATTTTTTTGGGATTTTTTTGATGCATTCTTGGCCTCATAAAGTTAAATCCAACATAAAAACAGTTCAAAATGACATCACTTTCAATGTTTTTTTCCCCACATCTGGCATTAAAGCTTTTCTCAATTTTTTTTGAAAAAAAATTAAGAAAAGCCATCAGAGATGCAACAAAAAAACATCCTGACTGCTTTTCACATTTTTACCCCTCAACATATATACCACAATAAAATGATTCAAAAGAAAAGGGGTGGTCTGTCTTTATTTATATTTTTTTTTGATTTTTTTTTACTGAAAAGATTAATGAAAATTTTAAAAATTTTAAGCTTCCAATTTGAAGAGTCTTTAAAGATTTCCAAAAATATTATTTGGAAATTTTTGAGGCACCATTTGTGACTCAAAAACCCAACCAAAAAGAATCACAATAAACCCCTTTGGGTTTGGGCCCCCCTTTTTGAGCCCTTTGGCACACATAAATTCAATATTACTTTGGATTTTTTTTCCAGGACCTCTTACCATCTTGGAGTGCTCCAATCATCTTTTAAACCACCACCATTCACCCTTTCCACCAAACCATCACCCCCCACCCCACCACAACACTACCATACCATACCACATCACACCACATCACATCACACCACACCACACCACACCACACCACACCACACCACACCACACCACAGCACACCACAGCACACCACACCACACCACACCACACACCACACCACACCACACCACACCACACCACACCACACCACACCACACCACACCACACCACACCACACCACACCACACCACACCACACCACACCACACCACACCACACCACACCACACCACACCACACCACACCACACCACACCACACCACACCACACCACACCACACCACACCACACCACACCACACCACACCACACCACACCACACCACACCACACCACACCACACCACACCACACCACACCACACCACACCACACCACACCACACCACACCACACCACACCACACCACACCACACCACACCACACCACACCACACCACACCACACCACACCACACCACACCACACCACACCACACCACACCACACCACACCACACCACACCACACCACACCACACCACACCACACCACACCACACCACACCACACCACACCACACCACACCACACCACACCACACCACACCACACCACACCACACCACACCACACCACACCACACCACACCACACCACACCACACCACACCACACCACACCACACCACACCACACCACACCACACCACACCACACCACACCACACCACACCACACCACACCACACCACACCACACCACACCACACCACACCACACCACACCACACCACACCACACCACACCACACCACACCACACCACACCACACCACACCACACCACACCACACCACACCACACCACACCACACCACACCACACCACACCACACCACACCACACCACACCACACCACACCACACCACACCACACCACACCACACCACACCACACCACACCACACCACACCACACCACACCACACCACACCACACCACACCACACCACACCACACCACACCACACCACACCACACCACACCACACCACACCACACCACACCACACCACACCACACCACACCACACCACACCACACCACACCACACCACACCACACCACACCACACCACACCACATCACACCACACCACACCACACCACACCACACCACACCACACCACACCACACCACACCACACCACACAAAACTACACCAAATCCATATACAACACACCAAATCCCTCCACACCACACTAAAATACACCAAATCCATACATAACACACCAAATCCCTCCACACCAAACCAAACCCCTCCAAACCATACCAAACCCCTCCACACCACACCACTCCACTTATTGCCACACCACACCACTCATCAACACACTAATCCACTTATCAGCACACCACACACTCACCACACCAAACACCACTCATCATCCATCACCACACCTCAACGAAAGCAACTCAAAACTCCAAAAATACCAAAGAAATCCTCCTCAATTAAAATCTTCCATCAAAAATTCAATCATTTATCTCCTCAAGAATGGTTTTGGGAAATTTTCATTTTTTTGACTCAAATATTCATCTAATAAATAAACCTATATAGTCTCTGAAAATTTTTATCACTCAGTCTCTGCTGGATATATTTCTGAACTATGAACCCTAATTTCAATTCATTTTTTGAACATGAAGTCTCTTTTCACCAGGGCTCAAGAAGAAATCCATACCATTTTTAGAAATTTTTCACCAGGCCCTTTCTGCATTATCTCATCTAATAAAACTAGTGATTAAATTAATTTTTTTTCTTCCTCATATAATCAAACCCCTGATCCCCCTATCTTGCCCCTCCTCCTGGACTATAATAAAATAGCAAGGAGGGGTTCCTTAATACCATTCAATCATGGGCAAAGTCCCAGTGAAATGCCAAACCTACAAGAGTATCCAATTTCAACAATCATAAATACAAATATTAATGCAATAAATCTGGTGATTATAAACCCAGAAAAGATACCAGGAGGCTAGAAAAATCAAGAATGACCATTTGTCCTTTTAGATTATCTGGCAAATTTACAAAAGATTGGGTCTTTTGAAGGTTAAGAATATATATCCAGATCACAACTATCCACCTTCAAAAGATCCTTCAACTCATCCAGTTTACAGGATAATTCAAGGGAAGAAAAAGGAGACTTTTGAAACTTGAACCAAACCTGGTGATCACCCCTTAAAAATTTACAATCTCTTATAAAAGCCTCCTAATCTCCTTTTCATACAAATCTCAATAATATTTACAACAAAAAATACCAAATGCAAACAGATCTCTTGATGGCAAGTCTCTCATTGAAGGCCTCATACTGGAACTCTAAAATTCTGCTTTTTTCTACAAAATTGACAACATGGATGGAACTATCACTTTATTTAATTCCCACCCTGATTCCATTAAAATTTCCAAACCTTTCCCTAATCTTCTCATGATGGAATGCACATATAAAAAAAAAAAAATTTTGGAATGCCTCTTCTTCATATTGTTTGGGTAAAAAATTTTTCAAAAAAATTCTTCAGTTGGTTTCTGGTTTTCATCTCAAGAGAAAAAAGAAAAATATGAATGGGCCCCCACTCAAATTTCTTATACATAATTATTTTTTGTCTACATATGGAATGATTTTTTCAATGATTCTTTGTTATTTTTTTTAAAATTGGATGATCTCATGACTTCAGAAGTTGTAGAGCTTCTGGATGTTTGTGTTATTTAGATGGTGAAATTTCATTGCCTTTTATTTTTGTTGATTTTTTAAGTATTATTTTTCATTAAGGTTTTCATTCAAAAATTTCTCATATGTCTGGAATAATTGTGAGTAACGGGTCTGATTCTACTGATCACAATCATGGTGCAAAAACAAAGAGAAAAAAACAAGCAAATTAAGATGATGGTCCTTAACCTCTTCCTTGAAGGCATTTCTTAGCACCAACAGAAAAAACAATCAGTAAGAAATTGAGTAAATTTAATAAAGTCTTGTTTTATAATCTTTTCTGATTTTTATTTATATTTTTCCTCAAGGTTTCTTGTAAATTATTTTCTTCATATGAAGTTTCTGACCAAGTTTCTATTAAAAAAGTGAGTGGTATCCTTAAAACACATTTTATTTTTTTAAAAAATTTGGACTTTTGATTTGGTTTGAATAAAACTATTTTTTTTCTCCCAAAACAGAAATTCAACAGGGATTAAATTTCCAAGTTTTCATAGGGGATGGCAAGTGTGGCTTTAGAGCAGCAGCCATTTCTTTTGAGAGGAACTCAGAATAATGGATTGAATGAAGGAAAAAAATGGTGAAAGAGCTGGAGTAAAAATCAATTTTCAAGGACCTCAGATTAAGGCATGAAAACTGGGGTGAAACTTTCCAAGAAACTAGCAGGCAAATGAACCACCTTTCTGGCCCAGCTCCCATAAATATTTGGATGAAATGCTCATGCAATGGTTTCATTTTGGCTGAACATATAATTTTCTAGTGGTTCTGCTTTCTTCTTTAATGCCTTGCACTTATCATCCTCTGAATTCCCCTCCAAATTCAAATTTCAAATATTCTCCTATTTTCTTTATTCCTTTAGAAGCTTTGAAACACTTAGTTTCCTTCAAGTTTGAGTTGGATCCTTGGCCAGCTCCCAAACTAGATCCAATTTGGAAAAGTGTTGCAACCAAGAATTCTAAATTTTGGAAAACAATTATTCCAAAAGGTTTAGAGCTTTGGAATGCGGTTTTGATACCTCCAAGAAAATCCAGAAGAAAAATAAAACCAATCATAGTTGAATAATATCTAATATTTTTAACAATTTTTTTATTTTTATGAGTTAAAATATGAAAAAATGAAAAATGAAAAATGTGGACCACCCCTTTTCTTTTGAATTATTTTCATTGTGATATGTCATATATCTTGAGGGGTAAAAAATGTGAAAGGAAAATAGAATAATTTTTTTTTCATTTATGGATACTTTTATAAAGTCCGGTTGAAAGAAAAATCAAGGAAAACTCTGATTCCAGATGTGAAAAAAAAACTTGAAATGGATGTGTTATTTTGAAGTGGTTTTGCATTGGATTAAATTTTTGGAGGTCAAGAATAAATCCAAAAAAAAAAAAAAGAGAAAGCTCTCTGATTGTTTTTTCAATTTGTGAAACCTTTAATCATCAAAAAAAAACTTATTTAAAAAGGCAAGGAAATAATCCAAAAATGGAATGAGAAATTTGGTTTTTTTGATTTGTTTTATTTTTTGAATGAGTTTTTGAATTTGTAAGAATACAGCAAAAAAAATCTCAAAAAAATATTAGAAAGGTCTTTGATTTTATTTTCAACATTCTGAGAGCTTAAATAACCAAAAAAAAAAAAAAAAAAACAAAAAAACAAAAAAAAATCAAAAATCAAAAAGCAAAGACAAGAATTGAAAAAGGGAATGAAAAACTTTTTTATATGATTTTTTTGATTTTTTGAATGAATTTTTTAAGGGGTTCCAATGCTTCCTATATTAAAAAGAATTTATTTTTGAGGTTTCAAGAAACCCAGCTACATGTCTGAAGCCTCAAGATTTTAATAAAATAAATTCTTGAAAAATAGGTGAATCAAAGCAGTTGTCTTTTTATGAGTTATGTTGTGCAGATGTAGAAAACCCCTGATTTAAAGGTTTGCCCCATGAGAAAATCAATGCCCTTTGTTTTAATTGAATTTGATATTTCTGATGGAATTTAAACATTTTTTCAGCAAACATGATGTTGAATACGTGGTTGAATTTCAGTATGACTTAGAACCAGAATAGGCTGAATAAAGAAGGACAAAAACAAATGTGAGAAAAAGAGAATCAAAAGAATAGAAAAAGAAGAGGATGGAAGAGTGTACTACAGCTTGGCCAGAGACAAATGTTGAGGGTGGGGGCAAGGTTGATGCTAGGAGAAATACGTGGAGTAGGACAGAAGCTGGGTAGGCAGATGGGATAGAGATCACAAGAAGACAGACTGAATAGAATAGGAATCAGATTAAAAGAACATTCAAGACATTTGGAAGGGTGACATCTTACCAGGCAAGGACTATTTGAGGTCAGGTTAGAATGGGACTTGGGAGATCAGGTAATGTATGAAACAGAGGTACAAGACAGAATGGGCAAAGTATAAGAAAGGAATACAACGATTTATGAGATAAGAAAAGAATGAAAAAGATCAACAAGAAAAGAAAAGAGATGGAGAGCGCGGGAGTTCATTGTAGATGAGAGTCGCGGACAAGTGAAAGCGCGCAGAGAGTTTACCAAGCAGCGCACCAGAGTGCGCGGAGGGAGGAGGAATAGCGCAGGTGAGTGGAATTGGAGACAGAATCTTAACACCCCTTGTGCCTGGTGAGAGGGTAACAGGAGAGTTGGAGTCAACAGAATACTTCTTGTTGAAGAAGTTTAAGGGCATTAATCAAAGTTTCCTTTGTGAGAGAGTCTGCTATCATCCTGTTGGTTGGGATAAGGATCAGATCAAACAAAGAAAGAGAGAAATCCTCCCTTAAGCCTTTAGTTTTAATATCTATGTGGCGTGATTTGGAGTGGGATCCGAATTTCTTGATTTTATTGTCTAAGCCCTTATTATCAATATAGAGGGTTGGCTTGCACTTGAGAGAAGGTTGGATCTCATTGAAAAGGTGAGTGATCCATTTGAGTTCTAGGTAGCTATCCAACAGGGCATCAAGCTTGGATTCAGTAGACAAGTAGGTTATGTTTCTTTGTCTTGAGGAATTCCAGGCGACCGGACTACCATAATGGAGGATAATAAACCCAGTTTGAGACTTCCAGAAGAAGGGATCATCTCCCCAAGTAGCATTGCTGTAAGCAGCTATTGCTTCTTGGGAGGGATTGTATTTGAGAGTCAATTTAATATTTCTGGTTGTCTTCAAGTATTTCCATACTTTCCTTACTTCTCTCCAGTGAGACATTCCGGGTTTGGTATTGAACCTAGCCAGACTTGAGACAGCAAATGAGATGTTGGGTCAAGTATATTGAGAAAGATGATTTAAGAGGCCAATAGCAGATTGGTAATTGATATTGAGGCGCGTGAATTCCTTTTGATCTTCATCTGACACCGGTTTGAGATGTAGATTTTGGGTAAGTGGTGAATTTATGCTCTTACATTCCATGAGACCTAACTCTTCCAATCCCCAATCTATATGTTTTGGTTGGCTGAGGTAAACCCTGTTGTCCTTGATTTCCATCAACATCCCAAGAATAGTATTTGGGGGGTGGCAAGAGGAATTTAAGAATCTCTTGAGGAAGTTGTTGGAAAAAGCACCAGATTTACCAACGTGAATGAGATTGTCCACATGGAATTAAATTACTTCCCCAGATCAAGGGTTGAGATAAAGACATGGATCACTTGGGGATTTGACAAAATTCTGTGACTTGATCAAATTGAGGAGAGTTTGGTACCAGTTCTTGGGAGACTGGCAAAGTCCATAGAGTGACTTTTTTAATCTAAGACATGGCGACTTGCGGCTTGATCCTTCAGGCGTTCAAATTATAACAGTCTTGGTAAGAGGGGCATGGAGAAAAGCTCCCTTGACATCAAATTGGGTGAAGGTCATCCTATTCTTTAGAACGTAAAGAAGGGCAAGACAAAGAGAACCTAATTTACCAGTTGGTGCCCAGGTTTTGTCAAAGTCCATGCCTTGGATTTGGTCAAATCCTTGTACGCAAAGTTGTGCTTTGTACTTAACAGGCTCTCCATGGCAGTTTTCTATTACTTTGAATACCCAGACGGTATTCAGGATGTTTTCTGGCTTTTCGAAGTACTCTTCCCAAACCTCTTGCGCTTCAATAGAGCTTAATTCATCTTCCAACCCCTTTTTCCATTTTGGCCACTCAGGACACTTTTGTGCCACTTTGTACAATGGTGGTTTGTAATAGTGGTGAAAACCATATTGTTGAGGTTTTCTAATCTTGTTTTGTGGTCTTAGATTGAGTCTAGGATTCATTGATTGTGGATTCTGTACAATGGGGGCATCAGATGGGAGGATTTCAGGGGAATTGGAAGGTTGAGGACCAGGAGAGTTAGCATCTTCAGAATCAGGTTTGGAATCTAGAGCTTCAGTGCCGGTCCCTCTCATAGCGTATTGTTTGTAAGTGGTTGAAAAATTGGTTTTGTAGGATTCAAGATTGGTTTGAGAAAACAAGTCTAGTCCGGGAGATTCTAGGAATGGAAATCCATCCAACTGAGTTTTGAGGAACTTGACGTGTTAAGTTTCAAAAATTGTGCCAAGGGAATAGAGAATAAGGTATGAGTGAAAAATTGGGTTGAAGCTAATCAAGATGCCTTCCAGGCCCTGTTTGTCAAATTTTCAACCTTTTTGGATGCGGTTATTCAGATATATAACAGAAGAACTTACAGGTTTCAAGTAATTAGTGGGAATACTCTTACCAAACATGAGTTCCCAGGGAGACTGTTGATTACCTCCTCTGGGGATTTGATTGAGCATGAAGCAACAGCTTCTTGTAACTACATGCCAATAATTCTTTTCCAGCCTTGAAGAAGAGAATGTGGCACGGGATGACTCAACAATTGTTCTATTTGCGCTCTTGACTTTTTGATTATGTTGGGAATGGTAGGGTTCCAAGGTTACCAGCTTGATATGTTTAGATTTAGCAAAGTCTTTGAGGTTGAGGTTGACAAATTTTGTTCCTTTATCCAAGAAGATCTTTGATGGATAGTAGCCTAATCTCTTATGTTTGGTCTCAAGGAGGTTTCTTATCACTTCCAAGGTTTCATCTTTTGAGTTCAGTGGAAACGCCAAGAGATAACCAGTGCAGTTGTCTATCAAAGTGAGAATATAGCAATGGCCAGATTTATATTGGGGGGAGATAGAACCTATGAGATCCAGATGAATTTGTTCCAAGGGCTTAATCAATGGTTTAGAGATGCCTGTGAATGGTGATCTTGTGATTTTGCTTCTGATACAGCTATTTCACTCAAATGAGTTGAGTTTGTCATTAGAGTAAAGGTCCTTCACAAGAGGTTTGAGGGTGGATATCAAAGCGTGTCCATACATTTTGTGTAGATTGAGTAGGGAGAATGAGCGAGTATTCATATGTTGGGAGAGATTGATCATTTGATTTTGGTCTACAGACTTAGGTTTTTCAATGAAAAATAAATTGTCTTGGATCAGTCCCTTGAGTACAAGTTGGTTCCCCCAAGTGACCAAAAATTTATTGTTTACTTGAGATAGGTTACATCCTTTGCTTGCCAAGAGACCAGGGCTAATTAGATTTACAACAATATTGGGCAAGTAGACGCAGTCTTCTAATGTGATAACAGATTCATTCCATTCTAGTCTGACAGTTCCAGTTCTGCATATTTTGAGGTTTGCTTCTCATTTCCCAGTTTTGATTTCATCCGGTTCTTCTTGGAGTTTAATGGAGGAAAAGAACTTGCGATCGTTGAATATATGGACGTTAGCTCCAGAGTCTAAGAGAAGATTGGGATTATTATCCGCGTTGATCCAGAGTGTTAACAAGGCATGATAGTTAATTGTAGGAGTTTTTCTTGTTTTTATTTTCCATTCATTTTGCTGCTCCATCTGTTAGAACTCACTCTCACTCAAGCCAGAACTCATTTGAGCTCTCTCCCAGTGCTCGCACTCCAAACATAGAGTACCCGCTTGATCATGATCCTCTAACAGGATAGGCTGCTCCGGATGGTCAATAAGAACTTTTCCTTCCTCATCTCAATCCATTTCTTTCCTTCTTCTGATTTGATTTGTCTAATCGTCATCCATTCCTCAACACCATCATCAAATTGCATCAAGATAGCCAAACCAAGCCTCTTGATGAAACTCAACCGGTATGATTCTAAGATTGGTGATCCAATTTCCATCTTCAATCTGCTGACACCTCTTCCATCCAGATTCATTCTTACTTGTCATCTCTCACTTATGTTCATCAATATTTGACTCTCCAAGCCCAATCAGACCTGCCACGTTCCTTGTCATCAAGCCAAATCCATTCATGTTCTTTACAACTAGAGAATCATAGCCCAATACAACCGTTGGTATTCTTCATTATTATCATTCAAATTCTTCATTTCTTTCTCTCTCAGTTGTTATAGGAAACATCACACCATGACTCACATACTTGCAATGAACTGGCAGTGGTCCTGGTTTTATAGAATCAATCAAGTCTTTTACGGTGTGGAAACTTTAGAGGTTGTCCCTCACGAAGTTGTCCCTAGTTACGGGATCAATGGTTCTAGCGTCTGTAAGACCGAGAATGCTTCCTTTTTCTTTTCTCCAAGAGAGAGAGAGAGAGATAGGAAGATATATGGTAAGATGTCCCCCCTACAACTCGGAGTTGAGGGGAAGGGTATCTGAGCCCTCCCCCTCAACCCTAACCTAAGCACAAGCACAAAGACAGACTGGCAACCATGAAGAAGGAACCCTAGACCCAGAACCCTGACCCATCCCCCAACCCATACCCATACCCTATCCCCGCCAGCTCGCCTGTCATTACGCGCATCCGGTTCTTCTTTTTGTGGCGCGGCCCTCCGCCGCGCAATACCCAAAGTTCGCCGCGCTTGCGCGCATCCACCCAACGCGCCGTTGTGGATTTCCGTCCCGTGGCCGGCCCGCGCTTGCGCGCGGCTGCCCACGCATATAGCCCCGCTGTCGCCCCGCTTTTTCCCCCACCGACTAGCCGTTCCAAGAACCTGGTCGGCCCAGCTCCATCCGTGAGTCGGACATCCAAGCGGGTCGCGGACCGGCCCGCAGTCGCATGCACGATCCCGTCGCGCCCACTGCTGAGCCCGCAGCGGCTACTGCTGAACCCGCAGCGGCTACTGCTGAGGACCGGCGCACCCCCACTTCTGAGCCTAACCTACCAGATGCTGAGCGCGCAGGCCGCGACGCAGTCCCCGACCCGAGGCTATATAATGACACCACAACGGTTAAAAGCCAAACTCAAACAGCTCACCAAAATGGCTTCACCTTCACCAGGACCAGGGGGCGACTCCTCTAAGAACATGGCTCTCAAAGGAATCTACGACTCAATACCTTTGCTTAACGAGGACAACTACTCCATCTGGCGGTCCAAATTTCAAAATCTCTTCTGGCTCAGGCAAATCCTCCCTACTATGACATCTGATGACTTCTCGGATCAGCTGGACTCCAACGTTAACAAAGAAATAAACGCTTACCTTCTTTCTTGTCTGGAACCATCCACCCACTCCAACAGCATCAACTCTGAAAACGAGGAAAGTGCAAAGGCCATATGGATCGCAGCAAGGACTCATTTTGCCTCATCACAATTGGCAAACAGAGCCCGAATATTCAATAACTTTTTGTATCTTTCCTTCTCAGAGAATGCCATTGAGAAATTCGTCAGCACCGTTTGAGTTCACCTCAACAAGCTCTCGGAAGTTGGTATAGAACTGCCTTCAGACATCCTCGCGTATCTCGTCCTGTTCAAATTCCCTCCGTCTCTCAAACCCATGCAATCTCAAATTATGCACGGAGTGGGAACAATCACTGTTGATTATGTGCTTAATCATCTCACCCAACATAAGAACAAAATCAAAGCCACAAAAGAGGAAGCCACCTCCAAAAGCGAAATCTCCCTTTACAATAGGGATTACCCCAGATGCACAAACGGTGTTCACAATGAAAAGGTTCAAAATCACAAACGCGAGGAATGTTGGTCGGAATTTCCTCATCTCAGACCAGCCAATCCTAAGACAAAAAAGCCGGGAAAGAAAACCAAAGAAGAGGTGGTCCATTTATTTTCTCTCTTCTGCGGGTCCACTCATTAAACCACCCTGGGACCAAATAGCTTTGTGCTTGACTCCGGGTGTTCTGTTCATTTGCTCAATGACAAGCGTTACTTCTCAGACTTATCACTGGACGAATGCATGGACAAAATTAAAACCAGCAAGCCTGGTGCTTCTCTGACCATCAAAGGCCGTGGGACCACAACTTTGACTGTTGGATCAAACCAGATCACGCTGAACAACGCTTGTTGGGTTCCAGATGCTAACATCAATCTCCTCTCACTTGGGAAATTCCTTCTCAAAGTATGCTCCCTGCTTGTTGATAACACCAAGGATCCATCTCAATTTCAACTCACTCACCAAAGCCGCACTTATCTTTCTGTTCAAATTTCTCACAACATTCTGAAGATAGATGATCCACTTCCACTTGTAGCCTTGCAAATGACCATAGGAGAAGTCCATCATCTACACAGAACCTTGGGACATGCCAGCATTGGTTGAATGGAAAAATTCCTTGGAAAACCACTTGGCCAAGAAATAAAAAATGACTTTGTCTGTCTGGGATGCGATCTTGGAAAGATAAAAAGAAATACCTTCTCAGCTTCCTCAAACTTGGCCAGTAAAGTCTTTGAGCGTATTCACCTTGATCTCATTGGACCCATATCTCCCCAGTCAAAGAGCCATCACAGATACTCTCTTACCCTTGTGGAAAACTTCTCTGGATACATCAGCGCCTTTCCTTTAAAACTTAAAAGCAAAGCTGCCAACATTCTGATTTTTATTCTCACAAACAAAAATCAAAAACGCGGCTAATTTCCCTCTGAAGTCTGCTCTGATGGAGGAGGAGAGTTTATCAATGATAAACTTAAAGATTTCATTGAATCCAATTCAATCAAGCAAATTGTCTCTGAACCTTATCATCCCCAGCACAACAGGAGGGCTGAAAGAGAAAATAGAACTCTTGCTGAAGCTGTCAGAGCAACTCATTCATCAACCAAACTCCCTCAAAACTTGTGGCACAAGACAATCAAAGCCTGTGCAGTTGCCCTTAACCAAATTCCCAAAGTATCCGGTGAGCCTTCTCCCTGGATGCTCATGCACGGAAGCTCTCTTCCTACCCACTATCTAAAGCCAATTGGATCCCACCTGACCTACCTAAACCTCAAAGACAAGAATTCCTTGTCCAAATTTGAGGAAAAAGGGAAATCAGGAATCCTCATTGGATACGTCCCCAGACTCCACTCATATCGGGTCTTGAACCAATCCGGATTGATCTTTGAAACCAAGCACGTCAAATTTGGCGCTGCCAACCCTGACCTTCTAATTCAACCAAACGATTTGACTCCATTCAACGATTGGTCTGAGAATACCGGACCTTCCCACACAGCACCTGATCCCGTCAACATTGAGCCCGACTCCCAACAAATTGAGTCTGGCTCTCCGAGTTCAACTGCTGGTGAAATCAAAACTGAATCCAATCAATCTGAAGATGAATCATCCGATAGCATTGAAGACATCAACAATCATCTCATTCCACCATCCAAAACTTGAGCTCTTCAAGATTGAAACGCTCTCCAGAAACCCAATCGATTTGGTTTTATCAATCTCATGGTCCCCAAGTCAGTCTCTGAAGCTTTGAAGATACCCAAATGGTCAAATTCCCTCAGAAAGGAAAACAACACATGCAAGGCTCTTGGAGCTTGGGAGGACTACTTTGGTCCCAAACCATCAAACATTCTGAATACAACCTACGTCTTCCGACTAAAGGAGAATGCACACGGAGAACCTCCCACTCACAAATCCAGACTTTGCGTCCAAGGTTTCATGCAACAGTTCGGTGTAGATTACTTTGACACCTACGCTCCAACAGGTAAAACAACTTCTCTTCGAGCTCTGCTGCTTCTTTCTCTGGACAAAGGCCTTGACATCCTTCAACTCGACGTCAAAGGCGCCTTCCTGCACGCTGAGCTTGATGAAGAAGTTTTCATCCTTTGACCACCCGCCTGCGACAGAAAATCACCAATCCTCAAACTCAAGAAATCATTATACGGCCTTAAGCAGGCTCCAAGAAATTGGTACCGCACCCTCTGCGACTGGATCGTAAGTCCGGGTTACACTCCTTCAGATGCAGACCCTTGTTTTTACACCAATAGGTCCAAAGATTCAGCTCTATTCTTTCATGTGGATGACCTGCTTGTATGCGGCGACTCCAAAAACTTTGAGAGACTGTTTCTAAAGAAATTTCCCAATTCATCCAGCCATTGCCCTAACACTCTCTTGGGTATGAAAGTGAATCAATCCGCAGACAGGATCGGTCTATCACTATACTTGCACATTGATAAAGGTATGGCGGCGCTGAAAAGCATAAATCTCAATCCAATCTCAACACCCTGCACCCCAGGACTCCAACTCACTCCAGCCTCTGAAGAAGAACGCGCCAAGTTTGCAGATCTCAATGAGAACTTCAGAAGCCACATTTGAAGACTCAACCACATTGCCTCACTTGCTCATCCCAACATTTCCTTTTGCCGTCTCAAACCTTGCCCGCTTCAACGACAAACCAGGCATCTCTCACTGGAACAAACTCATTCGGGTGTGGAGATATCTGGCTGGAACTAAAAATCTCAAGCTCATTCTCTCAAAAAAGAACAACTCACCAGCCTTAATCTGCTACAGCGACGCAACCTGGGGAGATTATCCAGAGACTCGCCGATCCCAAACCAGACTCATCTGTAGTCTTTTTGGCGCTCCCTTATACTGGACCAGTCGGAAACAGCGCAATGTAACTTTCTCTTGCACCAAAGCAGAATGTAACGCCCTCAGCGACTCCCAACTTGAGACCCAATGGATAAATCATTTGATTGACAAGCTCTGGAATCGACCACCAATTCCCAGAATTCATTTAATAGATAACAAAGGATTAGATCATAAAGTCAAAAAATTCGGAACTAACTCTAAAACCAAATTTATCAACATCAAAACCAAGGGTCTCAGAGAGGATCTCATCAACCACAAGATAGAAATTCTTCTGATTGCCTCTGATCAGATGGTTGCCGACGCACTTACCAAACCGGCCAGCAAAATTTCCGTAGACAGACTAGTAGCTCACATTAGTTCCTAAGCAATCTATCCGATAGACATTGAATCAAGAGGGGGTGTTAGAACTCACTCTCACTTGAGCCAGAACTCATTTGAGCTCTCTCCCAGTCCTTGCACTCCAAACATAGAGTACCGGCTTGATCATGATCCTCTAACAGGATAGGCTGCTCCGGATGGTCAATAAGAACTTGTCCTTCCTCATCTCAATCCATTTCTTTCCTTCTTCTGATCCAATTTGTCTAATTGTCATCCATTCCTCAACACCATCATCAACTTGCATCAAGATAGCCAAACCAAGCCTCTTGATGAAACTCAACCGGTATGATTCTAAGATTGGTGATCCAATGTCCATCTTCAATCTGCTGACACCTCTTCCATCCAGATTCATTCTCACTTTTCATCTCTCACTTATGTTCATCAATATTTGACTCTCCAAGCCCAATCAGACCTGCCACGTTCCTTGTCATCAAGCCAAATCCATTCATTTTCTTTACAACTAGAGAATCATAGCCCAATACAACCATTGGTATTCTTCATTATTATCATTCAACTCCTTTGTTTCTTTCTCTCTCAGTTGTTATAGGAAACATCACACCATGACTCACATACTTGCAATGAACTGGCAGTGGTCCTGGTTTTATAGAATCAATCAAGTCTTTTACCATCCACCATTTGGGAGCTATTTGCGGGTGTAGATGAAAACAAGAGCCTTCAGAGTGAGGGGTGTTTGGATCATGATATCCTTCTTGACACCTCATCTTGATATTCTTTTCATCTTTGTGAGTCTTAGTTTTTGTTGACACCAGGGAGACGTCCCTAGATGATTTACTAGGATTTGCTTGAGCTTTTCTTTTGTTATGGTACTGAGTGAGGTGGTTGAATACTGTATCTACCATTAGCTGTTTTTACACATGCATTATCTGTTGCTTGAGATTTTCTAAGACCAAAGGGAATTTGAAGAGCACGAGATAGGCAAGGATATCCTTGGGTAATTCAATTCCAACGTCCGTCATCCTTGTGATAGATTTGCGCATTTCTGTGATAAAACCTTCAATTGTGTGTTTGCTGAAAGTTGAGTGGAGGAAATGGTTGAAGACCCTTGACCTATTAGCTGCCTCTGAAGAAGCAAATCTCTTGGTGATTTTGGAACATAGGAGTTTCCACAATTTCATGTTTGAGGAGTTGACCACATTTGCGTGGGTAGTACTGTCTAGTTTTGAGAGTACAATGGCTTGGATCTCTCTATCTTGTTTAGAGGAAAGAGGGCCAGAATTTCTTGTGATTGCATCTTTGATATCTTTCAAGTCAAATAGCATGAGAATCTTGTCCCTCCAGATTGAGTAGTTTTCTTTGTTCAGAGGAGGGATAGCATTGACGGAAGCTTTCAAAGCCACCTGGAGGAAGAAGTTGGCTGCACCCACTGGTTCAGTCATAGTCGTAAGATTCTTCTAGGTTTTGTTAGAGTGGGTTGGCCACCTTTGTCTTTTAACCGTGTTGAATACATGGTTGAATTTCAGTATGACTTAGAACCAGCATAGGCTGAATAAAGAAGGACAAAAACAAATGTGAGAAAAAGAGAATAAAAAGAATAGAAAAAGAAGAGGATGGAAGAGCGTCCTACAGCTTGGCCGGAGACAAATGTTGATGGTGGCTGCAAGTTTGATGCTAGGAGAAATCCTTGGAGTAGGACAGAAGCTGGGTAGGTAGATGGGATAGAGACCACAAGAAGACAGACTGAATAGAATAGGAATCAGATTAAAAGAACATTCAAGACATTTGGAAGGGTGACATCTTACCAGGAAAGGAATATTTGAGGTCAGGTTAGAATGGGAATTGGGAGATCAGGTAATGTATGAAACAGAGGTACAAGACAGAATGGGCAAAGTATAAGAAAGGAATACAACAATTTATGAGAAAAGAAAAGAATGAAAAAGATTGACGAGAAAAGAAAAGAGATGGAGAGCGCACAAGTTTGTTGTAGATGAGAGTTGCGGACAAGTGAGAATGCGCAGAGAGTGTACCAAGCAGCGCACCAGAGTGCGCGGAGGGAGGAGGAATAGTGCAGGTGAGTGGAATCAGAGACAGAATTTTAACACATGAAAAAAAAGTTCAATAAACCTGTTGAATGGAAGGTTTTTAAATGTAATGTCAGATTCAGAAGAGAAAATTCATCAAGTGCAACAATGATATAAAAACGTTGAAGATTGATATATTTGGATGAAAATTAATATTGAAAATGAATTCCAATACTATTATTATTACAAAAATAAAAAAAACAATGGTGAAACATTAAATAAACCTATTCAATGAGGATAATTAAAAAATTTCAAATTTTTTAAAAAAGAAATCTATCAAGTAAAAGAACAATCAAGAAAAATCAAAAAGAAATACAATGCCACTTGATTATCTCAGCTCCAATATATGACAAAGCTCAGGCCAAGCAAAAATTGAAAAATTACTATTTTCATGCGTTTCTTTGATAAAAGCATGAATTTAGAAGAAAAATCCTAAAATCACATCTTTATTCAAAGGAGGGCATGAATTTGGAAATAATGAAAGTTTGAATTCAGCCTGAGCCTTTTAATTATAAGTATTTGATAAAAATAAAAAGGAAAAGGGAAGAGAGATAGATACTTGATAGGATTGCAAAAATTGAAAAGGGCTGTTGAAATTTCAGAAAGCAGGGTCAAGAGATAATGAAAATGATCTTATATTAGATTTAAACAGGGCAATTGTTGGATCTAAATTCAAGTTAACCATCCTTCTTTTGCAAAAACAAAAAAAAAAGAAAAAAAAAGAAATAAATGAAAAAATCACAGAATTGCAATGGGAAGTTGTTTATAGGTATCTTTTGAGGTTACAAAAGTGAAGGTAATGGTGAATAGAATCAAAGGATGGATTTTAATCTTATCAAGTTGAGTGATAATTGTAATATTCAAAAAAAAGAGAGATGAGGTAGTTGTTTTCTGTTAGGTTAATAGGGTTTTTTTGATGGAAAGCGCTATTTAAATTGCCCAAAATTAATTATGGCATGCCAATTTTGGTGTGCGTATTTCTACCAACCAATGTTCCTGGAACTTGGGGATTTCAGGCCAAAAACTTTGGCACTTTCCTTTTCCTTTCTGCTCCTGCTAAATCTTTCTCCTGTTATTCTTATCCAGTATGGTCGACTACTACTCCTAATTAAAATCTCTGTGCTGAAGACTGCATTATTATTTTTTGAGAAAGATAATATTCAACAAAACATAATGTTTATTCTTATTTAATCCCTTCTATCAGCTATGGTCATCCTCTGCTGCTGCCTTATTCCTCCTCATTTCTACCTGGGGTCTTGATCCATCTTTCTTGGATGCATGGTGTGTTTCTTATTCATTTATTCCCTTTGCATTAATTATATCTAATTTCTTCTTCTATGGTTATAATTTTTGATCATCAATATTAATCTCATCATTCCCTTTTCCATAAGGGTGGTTTTGATCCTACAGAAATCAAGCCTACTTTCATCAAAATTAACAGTCAAAAAAAATCAGAACAACCAAGATTCTTAGAATCAACTTTATTGATTGGCCAGTTCCAGCTCCAATAAGCAAAAAATCAACACTACTATCTGGAAGATGGCTATTGAGGCCATAAAATTATTTGCAGAGGATAAATTTAATATCTGGAAAACTAGAATACTATCAATGTTGAACTTGGCAAACCTGAAGGAAGCCATCAGCTGAAAAATACCTCTTAATGATGAAGATAAAAACATGATGAATTCCATTCTAATATCCAAACTCTCTTATGGAAATAATTCAAATATTATAGATACTGATAACAAGGAGGGCACCAAGCTCATTTGGAGGGTCATTCTAAAACACTTTGTGCCATCCCAACCCCCTGATTATTCCAGGTTTTTGGAAACATATCATCAATAACATTTCAAAAAAAAAGCATTCAATCCTTCACAAAAGAGATCAAAACCAGTTAACCAATAATTTGAAATTTTAATTATTCTGCCAACTGAAATTCTTACATACATGATATTGGAAAAACTACCTGGTCCCTTAAAAAACATAAAAAAATAAATCACTCACTTTAAGGTCAAATCAGAAATCACCACCAATGCTGTACTCAATCACCTCTGCATTCACATGAATGAAAAAAAATTCATCTTCATTTTCTGGTTATTTAAACTCCTTATACACAAATTAATCTGGTAAATGAAAACCTGGAAAGCACAAAAACCTTTCAAAAAACACTAAATACTGCTTCTTGATTTTATTTCCTCAACTAAAACCTAAGACCAAAATTTCCAAAAATGAGGATCCACTCAGCTAATTTTCCAAAAACTCAAATTTAAATTACACTATATTCATTGTTGATTCTGGCTCTTCAGATCATATGATATATGATAAAAAACTTTTTAAAAAATGAGAAAAATGCCAGAAAGGATCAGTAAACACTATTTGCAGAACAAGAAAAATGAATATTGAAGGGAGAGGATCTTTTTGTCTTAAATCTGATCTTGGTAACATTAGTCTTGATAATTTTCTGTATTTTCCACATCTTATGACCAAAATCTTGTCCCTGAATCTTCTTCTTGCAGAGAAGTATCTAATAAAGTTTCAAAAAAATTAATGTGTGGCCACCATCAAAGAAAATCAACAAATGAATCAAAGCTATAGGAACCAGATTTATCAAATAAGATCCTCATCCAAATCTTCCATCTGAAATCTGTCTGATGCAAAATTAATACATCAATCTCTAGGCCACATCAGTTATCATTGCATTCAACATAGATAAAATTTACCCCTATTAAGAAATTCAATTAATGTGAAGCTTTTGAATTTTCCAAGATCACATGGGCCTCTTTAAAAACCAGATTGTAATCTGCATCCAAACCCTTTGAAGAAACCCACCTGCACACCATTGGTTCTATTCCACTATCCAGAACTAGAAATCAATACTTAGTAGTCTTGGTTTACTCTTTCTCCTTTTATATCTCTCCTATACCTGTTAAATCCAAAGATGATATTTTCAACAAAATCATTGAATCAATATCTTCAGAAGCTAGAAAATTTGAGTATTTCCCCTTCATTATTCATTCTGAGTGTGGTATGGAATTCTTGAATTCAAAGATGGAACATTTCTGCAAATATAATTTCATTTTTAAGTGTAAATCAAATACATAAACACCTCAAAAAATGGATTGCTGAATTTTTCAACAGAATCATTCTTAAATCATTCTGGATCATTCTGAAAGAATCAATAATTTCTATTGGATTTTGGAATGAAATTGCACAAGGATCCACACTAACAATCAAAAAAATACCCACTCAAAAATAAAGAGCCTCTTATTTTGAACTCTTTAAGGGAGCTTCTATTCCTCTATCATTCTTCAAATCAACAGGTAATCCAGTATCTATCCTTGATCTTCCTAAGAACTATTTCTCTAAAATTAATTATTGTGGAGACAAGGGATTCTTGATTTGCTACAATTAAAATATCTCACCTTATTGCATTCTTATCAACAATTTTTGCATTTTAAAATCTAAGAAATTTTGATATCTGCACTTTGAACCTGAAATTTCTGAACTTTCTAATACCAATCAGTCTCACTTAGAATTATATTACAACTGAAATCTCCCCTATCCAAATCTCTCACTCCTCCCTACACATGTGAAACTGTTTGCACTGAACCATCATGTAATCATTCACCTTCAATATCCAAGAATGATCAAAAATTAAATGTTTCAACTGATAAAGATCAAGAAGATGAAAACATTCATGAAGATATTGCTCTCTCTTTTTGCCCTCTCTGGGAAGGAAATCTGTTATTCAAAGCTCTAAAATATTCTCACCATTCTGGATCCTCTGATAGAGTATCAAATGCAAAAAACATGAAACTCCAAAACATTCAAGGTCACCAAGTGTGGGAAAAATCTTGGATAAATCCTGAGAAAACTCTTGAAAACACCTGGTTTGTGAAGGATAAAACAAAGACCATGTCTTCTCTGCCAAGACAAAGGCTTGCCTTTGTACACAGGGTTTCCTGCAAATGATTTTTTTCTAGATTTTTGTGAGACATTTTCTCCGAATGGAAAATGATCCTCTCTTATTGCTTTACTTGTTTCAGCTCTAAAAAAAACCAATTTTTATCAATAAATTTGAAATTAAAAGGGCCTCCCTGTATTATCCACTAGAAAAAGATATCTATTTCAAGACAAAACACAAATCTTACCAAATGGCCCCTTATAAAAAATTTAAAAAATAACTCTATTGCTTAAAAAAGCACCCCCCAACTGGAAAAAAAAATTGAAACATTTTCTTAAATATCTCAATTAAATACAATCTAAATTAGATGCTTGTTTTTTATGAAATACTCTCATTCATCCTATGTTTCCTTTCATGTGGATGAGATAATGATAGTTAGTGATTTTGAAATATTCCAGGAGGAATTCCTGACGTGTTTTCCAGATTCATCTTCCCAAAATCCTGACACTCTCCTTGGAATGAATCTAAAAATTCAAGGGAAAAAACACCTCCTTTCTCAACACAGTCTAATCCAAAAAGGGATTTGATTTCTTCAAATAACCAATTCTGGCTCCTTCCTTACTGCTATGACTCCTGGAGTCGGAATTTAACAAAACCACCAAACAATATCACAAAGAATTCTGAAAAAAAACATGGAATCTTGAAATTACACCAGTATTCTAAATTACTTAGCATTTTGAACCCAACCCAATCCGTCTGCTACAGTCTCCCTTCTATTAAGTTAAAACCATGCTTCTGGCCTTTCCAACTGGAAGGAAGTGCTTCCATTCTGGAAGTATCTTAAATTAACCATGCAATAAAATCTACTGTTTGATCAAAAAGAAAATCTAAAGATTCTTATGTCCAACTAATCTTCTACACTGATTCCACCTGGGTAGAAAACAAACAAAATTTGCACTCTCAATCCGGAGCCCTATGCCTATTGAAAACAGTCGCATTTCAGGGCATATCAAAGTTAGAAAACCCGCCATTTTTTTTGGAAAAACCTCCCATTTTGAATTGCAGGTTTCTGAAATACCCATACCCCCTAACTAGTGTATTTCAAAATGGCCTGTTTCATGTAAATGGTGGGTTTCAAAAATGAAAGCCAACACTATCATCCATCCACCATTGATTGCAGGCAAAAAAACCCATTCACACCTGCACCTAGACGAATAATGTAGACCTGGGAGTCAAAGAGTAGGGCCTTTAGATCAGATCTAATAGGACACCCGCCAGTAGGACAACACACAAACCTGTGAGTTGAAGAGCAGGGCCTTTAGATCAGGCCTAATAGGACACCCTCAAGTAGGACAACAAACAAAAATTCAGAGGAGAAACAGCAAGAAATATGAGGACGCAATAAAGGACACAAAAACAAGATTATTGAAGAAGCAAATCAATCTAGGACTAAAGTAACCTGTTTAAATGGCACAGTAATTGTATGGTTAGACTAGATGTTTTGTGACTCTTATCAGTCTCACTAAGTAGGCTGTATGAAAATTTGAAATGGAATTTGGCATAGTTGTACATGGAATCTGTAAAATTGAAGGATTTGAAATTTACAGTTCAAGAAACCTCAGAAAATCCATACCAATCCCATCTCCAT